>JAOTOM010002701.1:0-114686 GCA_034440615.1 Ashinkailepas kermadecensis
AGCCTCTCATCTTCTCATCTCATTTCATAGTTTTTCGTCACCTCTCCCAAGTTCTCATGGCACATCCGGCATGCATGTCTCAGGCATTCCTACGTCATGTTCAGGTGCAGGGAAGTTGTGGTATTCTCACAATCCCCGAACATAATTGCGTCGAAGGCGTGCCTGGCATTAGCTTCTACTTTTGCTCCATTCCACTTCTCTCCCAGTAAGTCCCATATCTTCCTTCCTCTTCAGTCCAATTTCTCATCATTTTAAGGTTAAAAACGCTTATAAATGGTTGCGAAAAGAGAAATGCCTACAGGGTGTAAACATTGGGCGGCTTCACGCGTGCACTAGCGGGAAGTAATCGTCATGACAACTCAATGGCGGGGTCAGGCCATAATAATTACGTTGATCTGACAACTTTTAAACCTGAGATTGGACCAATTTATTTAATGAATAAACAAACAGAGTAGAATCAGTTACCAGATACGACAAGCTTTTGGACTAGTAACAGCTTGTTTATGCACAAACCTCGAAAATGTACACCTATATCCGAGGCCGGGACGTCAACTAGTCGGAAATCTGGAAGTCAGACCAAGCGGGTCTGACTTCGGAAGTATACTCGATGACAACAGCTGTTTGTCGAATTCAACGGACTTCAAATGCCAAATTTTCCGAGCACTCGACTACTATGATCAATATCGCCAGCCAGCTTCAACCGCGGTAAGTGATTGGCCCTTTATGATAGCTATGACGAATTATAATCCATGTTTTAAAAATGACGTCATCATTTGTGCTCTGATTGCATAAATTACGGTTTAAATATGTCAGGCAAGCCAACAAACAAGTTTGTCTCAGATGCGCATATTTTGGACGTGTTGCGGTCTTTGGGGTGCGGTAAACAATTCATCCTTTGTTCTTTCTTGCGAGTATGATATTCAAAGACAAGGATCAATGCCCCCCCCTCCAGTAGGGGTTATTCAGGTAGGAGTACAGCAACCTTAAAAAACGAAGCTTCGTATGGTGCGGTACAGTGTACACCATTACAACTGTAAACAGCCGGCTTGTAAAGTGGAGATAATTTAATATGTTCTGGAGCGTCAAGATGGAATCGTAGCATCTGGAAATGACGTATTTCCATATTTATTCATAATACAGGTACTTCACAGCCATAAAATAAAACGTAAAAGAAAACATTCCTCCGCAGGATACATACTATCACTTCCTGCCCAATATTGTATAATTGCTGTTAATACAACGGCACATTTATGTTCTACCCGACAACTCCTACCTCCCGGCCATGGTGCCAAATGCGGCCAGATTGGCTAGTTGTTTCCGCGAATCGAGTGCTTTTTGTCAGACAGTGCCGCAATTTGAATATGTTGGCTGAGTTGTATATTTAATTTATTACTTTATAGTTAAAAGTTCTAGAACATTTCATATCTACAGATAAAGTACGTATATTTCCCTGATATGCCCTTTATACTAGACGAAGTCATCGACATTGCATCCCGGTGCCTATTGGCCGTCGTGAAACGGGCTATTGAATGAAACAGCTGAACAGTACGCTAGAACCTTTTCTAAAGCGACATATATGTTATTATTTTGCTTGCGGGTGGAATGGAACATTGCGTGTCCCACTTCTCCCTATTTTTTTTCAACAGAATATGTTGGTGTGTATGATACTGCCAATAGGCATGTGTGTCACGGCTGGGTTTGGAGGCAACGGGTCCTCGCACGCTTCGTGAAATGAAACAATATGCCTTTGGCGCTATATGGAAAAATCGACATTATAATCCCTCCAGTTCCTCCCTTCCAAAATCCGTGGAGACGCCCATGTCCATAGGCCACATTCAGTATTATTTGATATTCACCCCCCCCCCCCCAGCATGGGTGTTTTTCACCACCACCTTAGCCCTTTAACTTGAAAATCGTCCCTCCGTCCTGAGATTGAACGCCACCTGGAAACTGAAGGTGGGATGCCTCAGCCCACACTTCGTCCCTGTTGTAGAACAAAGGAAACAACTGAAAGGAGTTCGCTGTCGCGTTATAGGAAGTGACCAATGAACGGCAACTTGGCGCCGAAGAGCCGAGGAATGGCCACCATCGACACAGTCGTTCCCATTCATCGAAACCCCACGCGGAAAATTAGCAAGGCGTTAAGGTTATCTTCTTGTCCGACTGAGAGGAGGCCATTTAACCATCCGACTAGCCGTTGACTGGGTCACAATATCCTACCTGCGGTTGGTAAGATGTTCAGATACAGGAAACACATCAGCGTGATGGCCGTTTGTGATGGACTGTGATGGATGGCAGGTGGAGCCCACGTCTGCTCCATGCCGATCACGTCGTCAGCTGAGTTGACATCGGCTGGCACACACGTCACCTGGCTCTTCAGTCCAACAAACACCACTTCATATCCAGTCAAATCCAAACAACGCCACCAACACCGCCACTGACTGACCGGCGGTACCGACACCGTCACCGACTGACCGGCGGGCCTCACTGACTGACCGGCGGGCCTCACTGACTGACCGGCGGGGCCGTCACTGACTGACCGGCGGGCCGTCGCTGACTGACCGGCGGGCCGTCACTGACTGACCGGCGGGCCGTCACTGACTGATCGGCGGGGCCGTCATTGACTGACCGGCAGTACCGACACCGTCACTGACTGACCGGCGGGGCCGTCACTGACTGACCGGCGGGGCCGTCACTGACTGACCGGCGGGGCCGTCACTGACTGACCGGCGGGCCGTCACTGACTGACCGGCGGGCCGTCACTGACTGACCGGCAGTACCGACACCGTCACTGACTGACCGGCGGGGCCGTCACTGACTGACCGGCAGTACCGACACCGCCACTGACTGACCGGCGCTATCGACACAGTCACTGACTGACCGACGGGGCCGTCACTGACTGACCAGTGCTTCCAGTACCGTCACTGACTGACCGGTGCTGCCGGCATTGTCACTGACTGACTGGAGGGACCGTCATTGACATGGCGACGTTATCGACACCATCACTGACCGGCTGATGTTATCGACACTGTCACTGATTGACCGGCGTAACTGAGACCGTCACCGACTGACCGGAGGGACAGTTACTGACTGGGCGGTGTTGCCGACACACTGTCGACAGGCGACGGCACCGACTGACGTCGCAACCTGCCGTCCACCCGACAGCCCCCCAAACAGCGCCCCTGGCGCCGATATTTGGAAACGCGACTACTCATATCTGTAGCGTGCAGTGTCCCAAAATTGGTTTTGCAGCAGGGCGTTTGAGTGGAAAATTAACTGCTTATAGTTCGTGCAAGGGTGGAAAATTGCAGCGAAATGAATATGGCGAAACTAAGAACGCACGCCCCATACTTGGGAAAATGGTCCCGAAAAGACATAGCAATGCAATTACATACTAAGCACGTGCGGGAGAGAGAGAGAGAGAGAGAGAGAGAGAGAGAGAGAGAGAGAGAGAGAGAGAGAGAGAGAGAGAGAGAGAGAGAGAGAGAGAGAGATATGGATATGGATATGGATATGGATATGTATATGGATATGGATATGGATATGGATATGGATATGGATATGGATATGGATATGATATGGATATGGATATAGATATAGATATATATATATAGATATAGATATAGATATAGATATAGATATAGATATAGATATAGATAGAGATAGAGATAGAGATATAGATATAGATATAGATATAGATATAGATATAGATATAGATATAGATATAGATATAGATATAGATATAGATATAGATATAGATATAGATATAGATATAGATATAGATATAGATATAGATATAGATATAGATATAGATATAGATATAGATATAGATATAGATATAGATATAGATATAGATATAGATATAGATATAGATATAGATATAGATATAGATATAGATATAGATATAGATATAGATATAGATATAGATATAGATATAGATATATATATATAGATATAGATATAGATATAGATATAGATATATATATAGATATAGATATAGATATAGATATAGATATAGATATAGATAGATAGAGAGAGAGAGAGAGAGAGAGAGAGAGAGGGAGAGAGAGAGAGAGAGAGAGAGAGAGAGAGAGAGAGAGAGAGAGAGAGAGAGAGAGAGAGAGAGAGAGAGAGAGAGAGAGAGAGAGAGAGAGAGAGAGAGAGAGAGAGAGAGAGAGAGAGAGAGAGAGAGAGAGAGAGAGAGAGAGATATATATATATATATATATATATATATTTATTTATTTATGTTGAATTGCTTTCGCCGGGTATTTTGGTGTCCACACAATTATTGTAAGCATGCGCTAGTCAAATTATTCAGTATACCTATCGAGCTGAAATTGTCACGCCGCTCGGAGAATTGACCCAGGTTGTGCATCTTATAGTTACGTCCCACTATAAGTGCCAAAACAAACAGGTGACATGTGACGAAAGTGCGCAAGATCTTTGTCTATAGGATTAGCATGTGAAGCACAAAGCTTACCAACAGAGAAAACAGCACGAACGATATTTCATTATAATGGCGATATCTCGGAAACCACCGGCCACCGTAACATGAGAACAACAAAATATTGTACACAATTGAATTCTGAATCGATCGTGTCAACTTCAAGCCTTACAACTGTGCGTGCCACGTCACTGGATGGAAAGCCAAAACATCACCTTGTGGTTGTTGGTGATTTTTTAAGCGATTGTTGTTAGCTCTCGGCAACTCAGTGAGATAGTGACTTGAAACCCATATTACACGAGGTACATGTACAGACATATCTTCTAAGAATCGTAAAACTGTACGACCGACGAGTGCAGCGCGTCTCAACGCGATGCAATGCTGAACGATGCTGCTATTTACTCAAATTATTTACTCAGTCCTCCAACATAAACCGATTGTGTCCAAATCGTTGGAAAACTGGCAGTCAGAGCAGTCCGAATGACACCAGAAACCAACCATTCGTGCGAACAACCAGAGACGCTGAACACTAGCATACAATGGAACACATGCGGACTCGTACAACAATGGCATGAAGTCCAGCAGTACGTATCTCAAACAGACCACTCGGAACTATGCATTCAAGAAACACACTTCAGAGCCACTGACCCATGGGCGATTCCAGGACAAGTCACCAAGGTAGACTCCAAATTGTTCAGCACACCCCTTCCGATTTTGAAACAAAATGGACATACTGGGTTATCCGCAGCCCAGATTGCGATTCTGAAACTTTTGGGTTTCTAGGTCAAAGGGGTCACAAGATACAGTTGATGAACATTTGAAGGTCACGGAGAAAGTTCATATAGAAAATTATGTTGATCTTTTTAGTGGTTGCAGTAAGCTTGGCAAATCTATGTAGCATTCGA
Organism: Ashinkailepas kermadecensis; assembly: GCA_034440615.1. Lineage (NCBI taxonomy): Eukaryota > Metazoa > Arthropoda > Thecostraca > Neolepadidae > Ashinkailepas > Ashinkailepas kermadecensis. The sequence goes on from JAOTOM010002701.1 coordinate 5,352, forward strand.
AATCGGAAGATCTACCCGATGCCATCGGAAGATCTATCCGATGTACGTTGTTTTCATTGAAAACAACGTACATTGGAGAGACAAACGCAGCGTCAGGGAGCGATTCCACGAACACTTAAGAGACGACAAAAATAGGACACCAAACACACCATTAGGAGACCACACACGCCACAGTCACATGGAAACACCCATAAGCTCAGCTTCTTTCAGGATATAAATTTTAAGCACATGTAAAGACGTTGCGGAGCTAAAAATAGTTGAATCACTGGAAATTAGAAATCGTAGACCAACACTTAACACCCAGACATCCTCTTGGACTCTGTTGCCACCGGTCCCATACCGCACTACACCGTCAGCACCAAACACCGATGTACAGACACCAGAAACACAGGCTACAGAGCACATCAAAACACATAGCTACACGTTAAGATCGCGTTTGTCGTAGCCGATGGGTATTATTCAGCGCAGTGGAGTGAGTAGGTATATGATGTGACAAATGTTTTCTGTTTCTTTATATAGTACCCATGTCTAGCACATAAAGTGTATTTATATATTAACATATTATGTATTAAAATCAGGTCATGTCAATCGGATTCCACTGGCTGTGAGCTCGTTAATTTATAGAGTGCATGCTGTGACACGCTTCACGTCATTTTGTACATATTTTCCCACCCTCAAACTGTCACTGTTGAAAAAGACACGACGTCGAAATATACAGTTCATTTCGGCCTAATTTATCTTTCAGTTATTATGCGTAAAAGGTCGAAGGTTATTCTGACAATTGTGTATCTGATGATGTATTGCTTTTTTTATTGTAAAGCCGAATCCGCAGTGGGTCACAGAGGTCAAATATCAGGGTCTGACATTGGTCCAGATACTGGTATTTTATGTGACTATGAGCATAACCGATATGGATGCCGTTTAAAAGCTCCTCGCCCATATATTACAATGGTGATATTGTCAAGTAGGCCAGGGCTCAAAATGGTCACATGTGGTGCAGCGACCTGTCTTCGATGTCGTGGGTTTGTGTGTATTGTATAAATAATGATATGGGTCTTATTTTAAAGCCCTTTATTAATAAATCACAATTATATCAGACTTATTTGCATTAGATGTCACGGTGGTCACATATGAGTCGGCGACCTGCCCTTAAGCTGAAGCTTGAGGTGTGCATTATATTATACAACCAACATGGGAGCGCTTAGAGCACTTTGTTCGGAGAAAACAACAGGGTTGTAAGCGTGCCATGAAAGGTCACTTAGATCATGGTTTGATAATTCTTGTTTAAACAAGAATCTGTGTTCCATATTATGGTTTTCGGTGCCTTGTAGGATTTGGTCACAGTCTGGTCTTATCGTGTCGCTGGGGCCCGTTGACGCGGGTGCCACGAGTTACCTCTGTCGTCACCATTCTACGACGTTTCAGAGGTGTTCATGTAAGCCGCCACAACCACGCACGTCCCTGAACAGAAATTGAAGAGGAAGGTGGCTTAATTTTGCGGTCAGACGATATTAGTAGGATGTTCCTTTGCAGGGGATTACAAAACCGCTCAGGATGCAGAAGGCACGAATTTGTGCAGTACACAACGACTACTTTTAAGCAACCATCGCGGATTGTGCACTGCCATTTAGAAAGGAAACGACAGCCCTGTCATCTGGTTTTCAATCTTTGCGCATCTGAGGCCTCACCATTGTGTGCTGGCCGACGGCGGGGCATTCTTAACGTCTGTGAGATCTGCTGATCGCTGCACGTTGATTTATGTGCTTCCGGACGGAGAGCATGTTTCTACGCTTAGCGATGCAGCATCACAGCTAATGCGTCGCTACTTCATCGGCCAGGCGCAATCGCAGTACTCTAAGCATCTGTGTAACTGTCTCCGACAGTGAGGCGGTCGTGGTCGATGCTTTTTATTCGAAATTTGTTCATTCGTCATCCAGGATGCGGCGCAAAGTTTTCATTGGGATAACTCCCAATGCACTCTTCATCCGCTGGCGTTATGCAGCAGCTATTCATACAAAGGCTTTTGCGTGGTCTAACTCCCTAACGCAAAACACGGCTGCAGTGGCAGCGTTCCAGTCTGTATTGATTCCTTGCATGTGACAGATGCATTCAGAACTGGAGTTAGTCCACTTATTCTCCGATAGTTGAGCTGAGAAATACCAAAGCAACCATAAGGTAAATATCTGATGCTACCAGAAACGTTGGAGTATCCGATGTGAGTAGATTTTGTGTTGGCAACCAAGTACAGCAAAAATACATGTGATGGCATTCGTGGGTCGGCTAAGTGTGCGGTATATCGCGTCAGCCCCAACGGCCATTAGATGGGTAAAGCGTAGCCCTTCAGCATTCATCGAAAACTGTGATTCGGCCCTCAACACTAAGGTTAGTTTTTATTTGTCTCAGCGTCCAAAATATGTAGTGTGGCCGATAAACCTGCAACTTGGTTACGTGAATCGCTTCTCTTGAAGAGCATAACGAGACTTCAACGCTTTGTGTCGTTACATGGAAAGAAGGCATGCTAGCGAAGATAATGGTATATCTGTGGATGTCGACCACTGCGTACGCCGCGTCTGTAACTGACATTCATGACCTTTCCACGAATAGTGTTGTGTTGAACTTTGGAGGATCATGCACATGATGTGCCTCCATATCATAAATCATGAACGTAGCACTGGCTATGTTCATGATTCGCTTTTAGCTAAATGTGCTTGCAACTTAAATATATTGTGTGATATCGAGTAATTTTCTCAGAAATCGAAGGATTCCACTTAAATAATGTCTTAGGAGATGAACGTGATTTTTCTTTGAACGGAAATATTAATTTCAAGGTTAGGTCAGCGGGCGTACCTATGTGGCTTCTGCGATCTTACAGGATGAGCTTTGCCCCTGTGGTACTCTCTGAACAAAGTGTTCCCAATGACACCCATACCAAATTCCTTCTATGATGCACATACAACCTTCATTTTGAAGTCGGGTCACTAACCCATGTGTGACTTCTGTGACCTCTGATACACCTCATGTGTGACTATCTTAGTCTATGAGAAGAGTGCTATACGATGAGACCCAAATCGGTCACATTCTACAAGGCACACAAAGCCACTATTTCGAGGTCAGTTCACTGACCCCGATGTGAGCTTTCTGACCTCTGACGTATTTCAGAATATCATCAACGTGTCCTATGAGCGAACAGCTTTTAAACAACACCCATATCGGCTATGTTCATAGTCACGCACACTAACATTGTAGGTCAGGTCCGGCCCTGACATTTCACCTCAGTCACCCATTATGGAGTCAGCTTTACAAGGAAATATTGATGCCATCAGTTTGACATTTGATGGACCGATGTTCGGTGACGAAAGGAAAAAACATAGAACGTTTTCAAAAGGCCACGAGGTCAATACAAGGTCACAAGTTAACATAACTTCACGTTGACCTCAGCAAATAACGACTATATGTAGTTCATTGGATAGGTATTTTTCTTTCAAATGACGTATAAGTTTGGTAGGCTAATTGATACCTTTAAAAAAATATTAAACTGTTTTCTATGTGGAATTTCTCCCTGATCTCGAAATGTCGATGACCTGTAACTCGTGACCCGTGAGAACTAGACAACTGAAAAAATATCACAGTCGTAATCTGGGCCATCGATAACCAGATGAACCTACCTTTTTTTTCAAAATCGAAGGGGTGTAGTGAACATGTTTTGATGATTTGTCCTGAAATCGTCCTCAGCCCAATTCAACATATTACAATACGCTCTATTCAGAAAAGACTCTCCTTTCACACCGCTCAGGCAGTACATGCACACAGATCAGAAACACCACACCACACTTTTTGGTACACTTCAACACAGTTACAGGCCTACATATTGCAGAGGCACATGTGCACAACACTGCATGCACATTTATCGACATCTACCCAACCGCTCGACATATAAAAACCATTCGAGAATTACCTAAAGCACTTGTCCAAATCACCACTCAAGTCGTCATTTGCGGGGATGTCGATGCATACCACCTCGTACTGTTCGAATACTCAAATATCTCTTCAGTTAACAGAAGCACTCCTCACGACAACACATCAGCATATATCACGAAGCCAAGACACAACACAAACCTCGCGGGACCCCCTTGTGCAGCGGCGAGTGCCATCGAGCGTTTCGCGCGAGGAATCACGCCCGACAGCGATACAAACGACATCACACTCCAGAAACACTCCACATAACTAGATCACAAAGCACTCTGCAGTCGCACCGTGAAGCACATCCAAAACGTTCCCTGGAATAAACTAACTCAATTTAATAACTTCGCCTCTTCAGGAAAAAAATTGGAGACACTTGTGAACATTTCACCACAGACAAAACCACCACTTAAGCCACCACACGACACACGCACACAACACCAACGTGATTACAGATCTGCAAACCATCGCAAGCATTTTTAGAAACAACTATCACGCCATAGGTCATCAAGACTACTACTCACCACTCCACCTCAACTTAAACACACCCACACACATCAAGACTACCTCACCACTCCACCTCAACAAACACACACCCACACACACATCAAGACTACACTACTCACCACCCACCTCAACAAACACACACCCACACACACATCAAGACTACTCCCCCCCTCACTAACACCCCCCACACACACATCAGACTATACTACTCACCACTCCACCTCAACACCCCCACACACACACATCAAGACTATACTCCCACTAACAAACACACACCCCCCAAAAAACCACTCCTCACAACAACCCCCACATGACTACTACTCACCACTCCACCTCAACTAAACACACCCCACACACATCAAGACTACACTCACCACCCACCTCAACTTAAACAACCACACACACACACACACACATCAAGACTACTACCCCACCCACCCAACAAACACCCCCCACACACACATCAAGACTATACTACTCACCACTCCACCTCAACAAACACCCCCCCACACACATAAGACTATACTACTCACCACTCCACCTCAACTTAAACACACCCACACACACACACACACATCAAGACTACTACTCACCACTCCACCTCAACTTAAACACACACACCCACACACACATCAAGACTACACTACTCACCACTCCACCTCAACTTAAACACCCCCCCCCCACACACACACACACATCAAGACTACTACTCACCACTCCACCTCAACTTAAACACACACCCACACACACATCAAGACTATACTACTCACCACTCCACCTCAACTTAAACACACACCCACACACACACACACATCAAGACTACACTACTCACCACTCCACCTCACCTTAAACACCCCCCCACCACACACACACACATCAAGACTATACTACTCACCACTCCACCTCAACTTAAACACACACCCACACACACCCACATACACACATCAAGACTACTACTCACCACTCCACCTCAACTTAAACACACACCCACACACACACATCTTTGCAACACAAAGTAGGTACATTCACACACTGGCGGATCTAGCCCACCGGTTGGGGGAGGGGGACGTTCGGTTTTAGGCGTCAGCCCAACCCCTCCCCCAATGGCGTACCTAGGAATTGCATCAGTGGAGGGGTCGGACGGATTTGGAGGGTGCCCATTCTCCCACCATTTGTGGTTTACAAGCACCGGATCTTGACCACTATTTGGCAACAGGGCCCATTTTTAAAAAGAATAATTAATTACAAAATAATTTCCTTTGCAGGGGCCCCAGCCGTTTCTAAGTTACCGGATTTTTGTTCTTGTTTGCCATAACGTTTACATTCACTTTCAACGTCTTGTACCACGTCAACGTTTGTGCATGTGCACACACTGGCGGATCCGATTTTGTCAACTCTTGGTGTAAGCAGAATTTGAGCAGCATGGAACCCTTGATGTGTGTCAGAATCTACTATGCTACCATATTGGGCCTCCAAACAATTAGAAAAAGACCTTTAAAATTGGAGACTCCTTCATCCGGACGCTATTTTTTTAACCTCGGCAAAGGTTACTGCATGTTAATTTAGCTTACTTCTGTTGGTTTGGGGGGGGGAGACACTATGCCCCCCTTTAACCGCTTCGAGGGAGGGGCTGGCATGGCCGGAATGACCTCTCCATGGATCCGCCAGTGCATTCACACAGGATTACAGTTATCAATTACCGATATAGGCAGCACTAGCTAGTAGCGCAGCCAAGCAGAGTGAAGAGGGCAGCCGCCCCCTACCACTGGAGGGTCGGAGAGGGTCTTCCAGACGACAGCCTTGAGGGGCCCACAAGGGCTCCCCAAGGCGTCGGTGCAGGGGACCCGCAAGGGCCCCTGAGTCGACGTGTAGGGCCCCTGTACCGATGAAAGGGGTCCGGGCTGATGGAAAGGGTCCCGGGCCGATGAAGAGGATCCTGAGTCAACGGAGAGTGCCCTCGGGAAGATGTTGAGGACCCTTGGCTGGGCTAACGTGAAGGGCTTCTAGACAGCCCCCCCCCCCCGGATAGTTAGAAGGCTCCCTGGGCTGACGGTTACGGCCCCAAGTCAATATGAAGGGCCCCTGGGCTGTCGACAGAGCCCAATCCGAAGAAAGGGCCCCTAACCTGATGGACAGGGCACAAACGTTTCAAAAGGAGCCTCCGGCTTGCTGGAAAGGGCACTGGGTCGTCAAAGGGGGCACCTAAGATGATGAGGAGGACCTCTGGCCGTCAGAAAGGGCCCTTGGGCCGACGGATGGGCCCAAATCGTGCAAGGGCCCTTGGTGTGACGGAAGAGGCCCAAGCTGTTGAAAGAGGGCCTCCGGCCTGACGGAGGAGGCCCTGGGTCGCTAAGGAGGGTCCCTGCGCCGACGGAGAGGATTCCGGGCCGTCCGAGAGGGCCCAGAGCCGGTATGAAGGACCACTGGGCCGATGGGGGCCGAAACCGCACAAAGGGCCTCTTGCGTAATAGAGGAGGCTCAAACTTTTGAAGAGAGAACTCCGGCCGGACGGAGTGTCTTGAGCCGTGACAGAGGGTCTCTGAGTCGACGAATGGGGCCCCGGGCCGGACGTACAGAGCCACTGGGCCGGCTTTGGCTTACGCTGATGGAGAGGCTCAGAGTGGCTCCAGGCCGATAAGAGGCCCCGAGCTATGAAGACGAACCGGGCCGAGGCGGAGGGTTTCCGATGCTACGTACGTTAGGCGTCAGACGCAACGTTAATGCGGACATCGGGGGATCTCCAGTAAGGAAAGAGCACAGATAGATTCCTGATGCCATTCAAGAACTCTGAATTATGCGCCCGCGACAAGCGCTTCCGGATGCTCACTAGTGTGTGCGCGAAGACTATAGTTGCAATTTATGAAACTCTGTCTCCATAAAATACGATGCGTATTGCATTTATGAAAGTTAGCTTGCCTTCAGACGTCAATTTCATTGCCACTTTCAGTGATATACTGCGCATATTGTTACCTTGCGTATTGTCTTCTGGAACTACTTCCCACAATAGACGGCTGGCAACCGGCGCGGCGGCGACGCCCGCGGCGGCTCGTCCCCGACCGCCCGTCATTCATAATATGGCGGGGCGAGAACCATGCCCGGAATGTTATTGGTCCTCAACACCAAAGTTACATTACAGAGGAGTTCTTCGATTTGTGGACATTTGTGGTCTGTTGTGTTGATAATGCGGCAAACAATTAAACATTCGTGTATAGATCGCTGATGGCCTTATTTTTTTGGGTACAAATCCCTAACAAAATTTTTCATGATCGCAACCGAGCTTAACGTTCGACGAATTAATGGCATTATAGCACAGTGCTGCGATTTTTTTAAAATTCCACGTCCGTTTATCTGATATTGCGGCAAACAATTATAAATTCGTGGATGCGGATCCCACGACTAGGACCGCCGCCAGGGTCGTTAGTTATCGATTATAAGACCAAATTGATACGGTTTTGTAAAAGTGCCTTACTGGGGTAATCAACTTCAGATGTTTTTCTTTACAAATTACATGTATCGTATTCCGAATGTCCTTGCGCGAAAATTTGAGTCGGCATTTTGGGGTTGAAGGTAGCACATCGTCAATCCACTGATGTTGCAAATCGCATCAATGACGGCATCGTTTTGGGGGTCCAAATCCCGAACCGAATTTTTCAAAATCGTAGATGGGATTCCGAGTGACTATGTAACGAGAAATCTCAATCGAGATTTAATACATGGCGGTCGGTTTTCTAAAGTTGTCGATAAATGTTTGTCTGTGTGTGTGTATGTGCCGCTTCGACGCATGCTGCGCCAAAACGGCCGGGCGGATTTCGCTAAAACTTTCACACGCGATGCGCCGGTACGGGGGACAGACTATGGCCGTGGTTTCGGGTTGTGCGTGTCACGTGGGCACGTGCCACGTGCCGTCAACTGGGGTCATGTCGAGATCAGCTAGCCAGGGCCACAGCATATACCACAGGTCGCACGAATGTGAATCTTTGTGGAAACACGCGCCCCATAGGGAACTGCCTGCTTTTGTGATCGGCGGTCGCGTGTGTCGTACCGTGCGACCGCCAGGCGCGTGCACCTGTTTTTAGTTGAGTACCTCCAAGCCGAGAGCGCCACACAATAGAGCTATCAAATTTAGTGAACTGATAGCCCGTCACATGGGCTATACGGCAATGTACAATTTGTAGGGGTAGGCGAAGCGTAGCGCGTGCCATGCGCTCATATTCGAGCAACACCTCCACTCCTGTTTAACACGGGGCTGCGATTTATCACGACGAAAAACGCGACCGCCTTCGTGGCGACCGGCTCGGCTCACATCGCAGGGAATGAGGGATGCGTCACACTACGTGAGAGCCCACAGTGTTGGCTACCCATTGGGCACAACTTCGGTGCGATCGAGTTAATGTGCTGCACGTGAGCGACACCGATGTGATGGGAGAACGGGTTGCGACGAATCGGCTTCGGTTTGGTTAGGTTTAGTTAGGTTAGTTTAGGTTAGGATAGGTTAGGCTAAGCTAGGCTAGGCTAGGCTAGGTTAGGTTAGTGTAGATTTGCCAATTTTTGGTCAACTCAGTTCAAACCCGATGGAGAGTGTAATGGCTTGAATCGATTTTGAACACACCAACATGGTAGTGGGGTTGGTGTGCATCTAGTTCAACAACCTGACCGCAACTGAGCTTAATGTTCGCCGAATTCACGATATTATAAGGCAATGTTGCCACTTTTTTAGATTCGTAGCCCGTTTGCTTGATATCGCGGCAAACAATTACAAATTCGTGGATGGATCAATGACGGCATTATTTTGGGGTGTCCAAATCCCGAAGCGAATTTTACAACAAGATGATCGCAACTAAGCTGAACGATCACCGAATTCATGACATTATAACGCAGTGCTGCGATCTTTTGAGATTCGTGGCCCATTTTCTTGATATTGCGGCATGCAATTACAAATTCGTGCATTGATTAATGAATGCATGGTTTTGGGGGTCCAAATCCCGAACCGAATTTGTCAACAAAATGAACGGAGCTGAGCTTAATAGTCGCCGAATTCATGATATTATAAGGCAGTGCTGCGACTTCTTTTAGATTCGTGACCCGTTTTCTTGATATCGCGGCAAACAATAACAAATTCGTGAATGGATCAATGACGGCATTACTTTTGGGGTCCAAATCCCGAAGCTAATTTTTCAACAAAATGATCGCAACTGAGCTTAACGTTTCCCGAATTCATGGCATTACAACGCAGTGCTGCGACTATCTTTTAACATTTATTGCATGGTTTCTTGGTATTGTCGAATTTATGACAATGTCGGCCCGCTCTACCTATAGCTTTCCCCGCCGGCCGATTGGCGCGCTAGTTTCGCCACCCGATGGCTGGCGGACGTCTGTCAAGACAGCTTCATATTCGGAAATACATTCGGATTTAGATTCGACCCCGGACGCTTACAATTTCGCTAAAACTTTGCACACATGGAGTACTAATAGAGCTGATCACAGCGGTGACAGTTATTTCCCATCACATTACTAACTTTTTCCTCCAGAGGTCATCGAATTTCAAGGTTGTCAACTCAGACCACTACGATTTCGATGACAAATTGCACGTGGATAGTACCATTGGGGCTTATTACAGTGATACCATTTACATTACGTCACATTGACAAGTTTTACCTCCAGAGGACATCGAATTTCAAGGTCATTCACTCGGACCCCGACGATTTCGGCGAAAACATGCACACAGATAGTACAACTAGTGCTCGTCACGGTGATACCATTTATTTTCCATCACATAGAAAAGTTTGACCTCCAGAGGTCATCGAAGTTCGAAATCGTCGACCCGGACCCTGCGATTCACCTAAAAAATTGCACACCGATAGTACTCGGCATGCTGATCACAGTGGTGGCAGTAATTTCCCGTCACATTGGAAACTTTGACCTCCAGAGATCAAGGATAATGGTATTTCATCTAGGACGTGGACACCGGACCTCTACGATTTGGACTAAAATGTGCTATTTTATGCTCTTCTATGCCCTGATGACCATGGCGAAAACCGTTTTGCGTCACATTAAATACTTCGCCATGTAGAGCCCAATATATGTTGAATGTATTTACATTCGACCACTGAGATTCAGCTTCGCTAAATACCCGTACCCCTGCGATTTTCCTGAAACCTTGCACACATAAAGTACTCGGGTCGCTGATCACAGTGGTGGCAGTTATTTCCCATCACCTTGAAAACTTTGACCTCCAGAGGTCAAGGACGATGGTCTTTCAGCAAGGACGTGGACCCCGGACCCCTACGATTTGGACTAAGATGTGCTATTTTATGCTCTTCTATGCGCTGATGACCATGGCGAAAACCGTTTTGCGTCACCTTAAACACTTCGCCATGTAGAGCCTAATATATGTTGACTGTATTTACATTCGAGCACTTAGATTCAGATTCGCTAAACACGCGGACCCCTGCGATTTTCCTGAAACCTTGCACACGTAACGTACTCGACTCGCTGACCGTAGTAGTGGCAGTTATTTCCCATCACATTGAAAGCTCTGACCTCCAGAGGTCATGGACGATGGTGTTTCAGCAAAGACGTTGACACGGGACACCTACGATTTGGACTAAGATGTGCTATTTTATGCTCTTCTATGCGCTGATGGCCATGGCGAAAACCGTTTTGCGTCACATCAAAAACTTCGCCATGTAGAGCCCAATGTATGTTGTGTGTATTTACATCTGACCACTGAGATTCAGATTCGCTAAACACCCGGACCCATGCGATTTGCCTGCAACATTCCACACATATAGTATTCGGCTCGCTGAGCATAGTGGTGATAGTCACCTCCAATCACATTGAAAACTTTGACCTCCAGAGGACAAGGACGATGGTTTTTCAGCAAGGACATTGATCCTGGACCCCAGCGACTTGGACTAGGATGTGCTACGTTATGTTATTTTATGCGCTAATTACAATGGCGAAAACCGTTTTGCGTCACATTTAAAATTAAGCCCTACAGAGCCAAATGTATCTCCACCACATTTACATTCGACCACTGAGATTCAAATTCGCTGAACACCCGGACCCCTGCGATTCGCTTGAAACCTTGCACACAGATTGTGCTCGGCTCGCTGCTCATGGTGCTGGCAGTCATTTCCCACCACATTGGAAACTTTGACCTCCAGACGTCAAGGACGATGGTCCTTCAGCAAGGACGTAGACACCGGACCCCTACGATTTGGACTAAATATGTGCTATTTGATGCTCTTCTATGCGCTGATTACAATGGCGAAAACCGTTTTATCTCCACCATATTTACATTCGACCACTGAGATTCAGATTCGCTGACAACCCGGAATCTTGCGATTCGCCTGAAAACTTGCACACAGATAGCATTCGGCTCGCTGATCACAGTGGTGGCAGTCACTTCCAATCAAATTTAAGGCTGCGCTCCAGAGGTCAAGGACGATGGTCTTGGAGCAAGGCGGTCGACTTCTCATGCCTACGATTTGGACAAAAACATGCTATTATATAGTCATATATCGCCAGGACATATTCACGAATAATTGTCTCAAGTTAGTGACCTGAGCTGTATCAGTGGCCTGACCTGACCTGACAACACACTCTACACCAATACTTCTGGAATTAATGCCCGCAGGTCTGTACAGTTTCATTGCATTGCATTGGGCCATTTTTGTAATACGCTGCAGAAAGAAACATGATTTTGACTACCTACTACGTGCGAGACGAAATGATCAGCATAATGTTACCTAGACACTACTGTAATTTGAACACTGTATGATCTAAAAACAAAATTGTATCCAATAAAATGCAATGAATGTCCCACATGATACCTACATCTTCAGCGCCTTCACATCAGCCGCTTTTCATTTGTACTCGAAACAACATTGGTGGAATGGTAACAACAGTCGTTCCCCCGTCCTGCGCGGGCTAATACTCGCAGTACAATACTATGTGTTCCGTAACCAGCAAAGGCATTCATAATTTTGATAATTATGGCAACCGCAGGGTATTGGGATGCGTGGAAATTGCTCCCATAAGTTTGTTTTCGTCCCATTTCTCCACTGTAAGATGGCAAGCGTCGCCAGTATAGGATCCCTGCTCTTACGATAGATCGTCTCGCTGAGACCGCCGTGGTGGCACTCTGCCATTTGTAGCAGGACAGCTTATGTAAGACGGCTTACATTTTTACAACACGGCGCTTCATGCGGTCGCGATGCGGCCCGACCCGCGAGACATCCAGCCGCCGCGACCGGAAACCCGCGCCGCCGGGAGAAACTTGTGAAAAGCCAGCGCAAACGAAGCCTACTCGCCGCAGTGCCGCGCACCCCCTACAGCCAAACAGCGACCACTCTGTGCCGCTGACATATGCAAGCACCGGCCACGCCACAGGGCATCAGCCTGACCCAGTAGCCTAGAAGCAGCCACCGCACTGGACAGCCGGAACCGCCAACCGCCAATCAGCGGCCAGCGGCCAGCATTCACCAGTCACCAGTCACCAGCGTCACCAGCCGGCACCATCAGTCACCAGTCTGGCCACAGAACACATGCACGGAGCACGGCCGCTCCCAGGGGCGGCGCCATTTATAAGCGCCACCCCGGGGGCAGTCGGAGACACACCACCCAAGACAGTCGTCGAGGACAGACCACTCAAGAAAGTCGTCGGGGACACACCACCCAAGACAGTCGTCGAGGACAGACCACTCAAGAAAGTCGTCGGGGACACACCACCCAAGACAGTCGTAGAGGACAGACCACTCAAGAAAGTCGTCGGGACACACCACCCAAGACAGTCGTCGAGGTTAGACCACTCAGGAAAGTCGTCGGAGACACACCACCAAAGGCAGTCGTCGAGGACAGACCACTCAAGAAAGTCGTCGGGGACACACCACCCAAGACAGTCGTCGGGGACAGACCACTCAAGGCAGTCGTCGGCGACACACCACCCAAGGCAGTCGTCAAGGGCAGACCACCCAAGATGGTCGTCGGGAGGAGACCACCCAAGAGATTCGGAAGCACACCGCTCTAGAGAGCAGTCGAGACTCTTGTGAAGTGTAGTGAATGTGGACAATGATTAGTTAAACTGTGAATTTCGCTCGCGTGCGGGTCGACTGGGCCACCCTTGCCAGCCAGCGGAAACGAAGCTGAGAGCGCGAAATGTGAGTGAACCAGACCAGGGAGTGGCGATGTATCCTTCACTCATCATGTCCACCATGTGACCTGTCCGCCACCGGTTGTGTGTGTACGTGATGGCTCCGACCAGCGGGGGTATTGGTAACCGTTTGCCCTGGGAAGGGTAAAAGGGAGGAGCGAATTGTGGCGAACAGATGTACTGTTGAGCATGGTTATTAAGGATTAATGGATATAATTAATGGATGAATGGTGTGGATGATACATGAATGTTTATGGTTTATTAGTTTATGGTATAGTTTAGAAATGCATGGTAGAAATGAATACATACACACGCACGCACAGTACTGATGCGAGTTTAGATGACGGGATAACCACCTGGTTCCGGAAAGACGCTAATGAAGAGGGCAGGTCTTCTGGCTCACCACATGCTAAATAACCACCTTCTTTCCATGGGGAGTTAAAGTAACTTAGGAGATCTGCTGGGGCCCCACGTCACTCAGCGGGGAAGATGTGCAAACGGTCAAGGTGGGAATACCCCGGTCTCTTCCCCCGTCCCCCGCAGTGGGGTCAGCCTCGTTGCTCGGCTGGCTAGAGAAATGGCGCTCTCTCGGGTTACCACAGCCTCACTCGTCCTTCCATCCATACGCTCCTATTCCAATGCCCATCTCATCTCAACATCCATGTCCTTCACCTGGCCCTGCAACACCAACTCTCCCTACTATGCAGGTAGGACAACTTCCCCGGCCCTGCCCTCCAGCTCAGTTTTATCGGGGTAGCCGCGCCCCCTCGGCCCGCCCCCCGGGGTTGACGGAGTCCTGGAGGCTGAGGTCCCCCGTCGCACGGTGCTAGTTGTGACGGGGAACCAACATGCCTCTTTGGTCCCGATATCCCGGAAGGGCAGGCGGACCCGTGGGGCCTCACACGGGTCAAGTGGCTGGTCGCCGCGGGCCGGGGACCTGGGTTTATCCCCAGTGTCTACCGACCCGGCCGACTGGGATCAAGGGGTGGGCGGCGCTGGTTCCCGGTCGGGGTGGTGAGTATCTCTCTCCCGGCCGGGTGATGGCGCCGCCTGCCCCGTATAGCTCCTCGGGCGCCTGGCGTCCTCCCGTCCGCGGGACAAAGGCGTCCCCCAGTTGGGCCCCTGTGTGGTGGGGCGCCTCGAGGAGCGGAGCACAAATCACACTTCATGGCAACTTCAAACCTAAACAATTCACCTGCCCCCTATAGCAGGGGCAGACAAGCCGTCACATCAGTAGTCAGGGCGTGACGTGTATAGGGACCGGTCCCGAAGCTGGTCTCCCCGCTCCGCGGATCCTCGCCATGAGATCACTGGAAGAAGAAAAGAACCTCTCGCGGCTTACGCCGTTCCAGAGGAAGGAAGCATGCGATAGACTGGGAGTGGTGCTGAGATGTGAAAAACTTAGGGATGGTGGGATAGAAGTAGAGTTTTAAAATACTGATGATGTGAGCAGGGCGATTGGTGCAACCGAACTAACTTACAGTGTACGGCATGAAACTGGCAGACGAATAGTCACCGTACCCATCGACGTTCGACCCCACAATACTAAAAACTACTCTAAGGGGGTCATCAACTACTATGACTTGAGGGACGTGTTGGATGATGACATTGTGGACGGCCTAGCAGAATGGGGAGTGGTAGGTGCGGAAGGATCACGTTTAAAAAAGGCCAAGAAACTCAACCTACGAACAACTTCGTATTAACATTTCGTTCCACTGATCTTCCAGAATTCATACTAGTTGGATACGTTCGTGTGAAGGTGCGTGTGTATGTCCCTAATCCCATGAGGTGCTTTCGATGTTCCCGATTTGGACACACGTCGCAAAACTGCCGAAATCGCGAGATATGTGGTAGATGTGGGTCAGTGGGGCACGCAGGAGGAAAATGTGAAGCTGAAGATCGAAAGTGCTCAAACTGCGGCCCCGATCGAAAACCCCGCACGGCCTACGATCGCTCATGTCCCATCTTCTTGAAAGAGAAAGAGCACAGCACTGCTTCGATCTTTTGGTGTGCCCCTTGCGTCGCCCGCAGTGCAAGAACTGCCAGCTCAACACGCCGCCGCAGCGGCGGAAGTACCACTTGCCACGAGTGGATGCGCTACCAACTCACCAGAAACCTCGCCCCGACCAACGTCGAATGGTGGAGAGTGGACCCTGGTTCAACGCTCTAAGAGGCCTGCCCGCCCTTTCCACCCAATCCCAGCACCTCTCCATCCACCACAATCCCCACCTTGAAATCCCCATCTCCCACTTCCCGTCCTTCCTCCAACCCCCTCACCTGCACGCACCGCAACCACCTCCAAATCCCTCCTCTCCACATCCTCCCTGCCTGACCCTTCATCCCTTCCCGTGAGCCATCCATCCACCTCACGTTTACCCTCCACTTCCGCAACTCCTCCACCTCTCTCATCCACAGCTTCTGCCTCCGCACCTCCATCGCCGCCCCTAAACAACCGATCAATTCAAATCTCCGACGTCAGCTTACAATATCAGGAAGTCGAAAGGCGCGTCCGCGAGGCGAAGAGGGCACGCTTGACCCAGATGGAAAAGGCACAGGTGAAAGACAAAGGTGTGGAAGGTGCCCCTCCCGCAAGCTCGGCCACGCCATCGCCTCGAAGGCGGGTGGAGGCACCGCTGAGAGAATCAGGTATTCCGCACGAGATGGGTCCTCCCCACCTCCCCCGCAGCTGAGCGTCTTCCAGAAGCGTGGGCTGCCGCCTTCTAGGTCCCCGCCAGGGGACAGCTCGCGGCGGTCGTGCTCGAGAACGACCTCACTCTGCCACGCTAGGGGTAACCTGGAGCCCTCCAGGGAGCACGTTTAGACACTTATAGTTTTACCTTGACTCGCCATCATATCGCCTTTAGTTTTACAGTGGAACATGCGTGGTTTTAGAGAAAATTGTATTGACCTGCAGACACTGGCGGATCTAGCCCACCGGTTTTTTTTTGGGGGGGGGCCAACTTTCGGTTTTCGGCGTCAGCCCCTCCCCTCCCCCTCCCCCAGTGGCGTACGTAGGAATTGCGTCAGGGGAGGGGTCGAACGGATTTGGAGGGTGCCTACTCTCCCACTATTTTGGTCAAAAGCACCGGATTTCTATCACTATTTGGCAAAGGGGCCCATTGAAAAAGAAAAGAAATTAAAATAAAATACAAATTGACAACATAATTGCCTGTGTAGGGGCCCCAGCCTACCTCCACCGTTTCTATGTTACCGGATTTTTGTTCTTGTTTACCAAAACGTTCACGTTCACGTTCAACGTCTTGTACCACGTCAACGTTCGTGCACGTATACACACTGGCGGATCCGATTTTGTCAACTCTTGCTGTAAGCAGAACTTGAGCAGCATGGAACCTTCGATGTGTGTCAGAATCTGGATCCGCCAGTGTACCTCCTCTTGCTATTCTTCTTGAAAAAATCAGTCAATGTAGCCTGTCTCTTCATCTTAGCAACCCCAACACCAACATACGAAACATGCTGCTCAACTGGTCACTCGCACAAACATCCTCTTCAAATTCCGCTTTCGAAATCTGGCTCACTGGGTCCGCTTGCCCGTTACTGGCTAAACAAACTTCATGAACCTATCTGACGAAGGAATAAGGAAACTGCTGATTTCCTCATCTCTTGCTGTAAGCAGAACTTCAACAGCATAGAACCCTCGATGTGTCAGAATCTACTATCCTACCATATTGTGCTTCCAAACAGTTATAGCAAAATACCTGAAAAATTGGAGATTATTTCACCCGGAACGCTATTTTTTTAACCTCAGCAAAGGTTACTGCATTTTAATTCAGTTTACTTTTTTCTTTTTTTTTTTTTTTTTTTGGGGGGGGGGGGGCCCAAAAGACAATATGCCCCCTTTGAAGCGCTTGGGGGGGGGGCATGGCCGGAATGCCCCCCCCTGGATCCGCCAGTGCCTGCAGAGGGTTTTATATCACAGACGGCCTATTGTTGTAGGCCTTCGGGAAACGAAACTTTCCGCTGGGATCCAGTGTTCCATTAAAGGATATTCTGTATTTCGGAAAGATAACACAGACATTGACACTGTTGCACACGGTGGGGTGATGTTGGCCGTCCACCATGGAACGCCTACTGGTGAAATAGCATTACAGTCTACACTACAGGCTGTAGCCGTACGCATTAATCCTCCGGTCTCTCCGGTCAGATCCTCACACCCCGTCTCGGGGGGGGGGGGGCATAAACACCCCCCCCCTCTAATCTCCAAACTAAGCGTCGCACGAAAACGAAAGAGGTGTCATCGGAAAGCGCTCGACGAGTAGGGTCAGCCACCACCCCCAATTTTTTCCCAAAAAGTGACGTCACTTCCACAAAAACGAAAAAAAACCAGTTCCACACTAACTGGTTGCTTAATTAATACAGTACTATTTTGGTACTGAGTATCCGTTTACGAACCATATTATTCCAAGACCCGTCTCTATGTCATTGTATAGAGAAGGATGAATCGCCAACGCGTACTTCACCAGGTAACAAGTGCTGGTAGCTTTGATTATGTTATTGGGCGTGATATGCACATAAAAAACATGCATTGTACATGATAATACATTTCTAGGCCTTTAAATAATAAATTAAACTATAATTAGTTGATTTATGGTCATATCAATGAAAACTAGCAGCAGACACCCTAAAAGAACCATAGTGCAGGGGCAAATAACGCCAACGCGACCGCCAACGTCTGGGTAACCTTACTTGATTTATCTTGCGGCGATCACGGCAGTCGGGTCGGCTATTTCAGCGCCACCGCCCACGGCCGGCGTGGCGGACTGAGCCCTGTTCGGCAAGCATGTATACGGTGTAGTCGGAGTAAACGGAACTATGACGTCACACCGAACACAATTTTGCGCTTGCAGTCGACAGATGTGAGAGAGATGAGACGTTTGTGGTGCAATTGCGGGCGCGGTGCTTAATCCGCAGATAAAGTCGTGTTGGGTCGGCCCCGCTTGGTCTTTTTTGGTAGAATTTGTAACTTTATGGTTGTGAGGCATAACTCCAGCTTTATCAGTATCTAGAACCTGTGACTATGACTGATGCTGGTGAAAGTCAGCTGCTTCCTGCCTTTGTTCAGATTTTGGATGATGCGTTTGGAAACATTGACGATGAGTGAAGATGGGAGGATGATGGATGGTTACGCAGTTAATATATACGTGCAGTTTTCGACATGGGCGTCCGAGGAAGTAAAATAAGGGGAGGAACCTAGGAACGGCGACACCTGGCGTTTTTAATTCAGGCATCTAACATTTAGTGATGGAAATTAGGTAAATTTGCATTTTCAAACGAATGATCGCATCTTCCGAATCACGTTCATAAACATAGTATTCCGAAAAAAATCCACAAATTCCAAAAACACCTTTTAAGAAAAAATACCAATGCAACACTAGGTGCCCCAATCCTGGGCAGAAAGGGCACTAAGAGCAGTGGAATGAAAATATCAATAAAAGTAAACTAAAAACAGCTCTTCTTGAAGACAAACGTGGCAGTTATGTGATATTAACATGGAAACCCTGAGCACAAATCAGAAAAAAGCATGGACTGGACTTTTTCAAGCTTGCTAAATTGTACAAAATCATCATGGCAAAATGTTCTTAGTGGAGTCCCCCAGAGGTCAGTACTGGGACCACTATTGTTCATTATGTTTGTAAATAACATTGAAAGTGGCCTAAGCAGTAAGGTTTTGACATTTGCAGATGATTTGAAGGTCTTTAGGGCAATAACAGGGCACAATGAGCAGGTCTTGCTGCAGAAAGACTTAGACGAGCTTGTGAAGTGGTCCGAAAAATGCAAATGAAACTTAATTT
Organism: Ashinkailepas kermadecensis; assembly: GCA_034440615.1. NCBI lineage: Eukaryota > Metazoa > Arthropoda > Thecostraca > Neolepadidae > Ashinkailepas > Ashinkailepas kermadecensis. The sequence goes on from JAOTOM010002701.1 coordinate 24,783, forward strand.
TGATAAGTGCAAAATCATGCATGTAGGTAGGCAGCATATCAAGGCTCCATACTTGATGGGTGGCCAAGTACTATCTGTGACTCAGCAGGAGAAGGACTTAGGTGTTATTTTGAACACAAAATTGGGGCATCAGAACAGACCAAAGAAGCCAGGAAGAAGGCACTAAGAATGCTTTGGGGCAATAAATAGGAATGTATCATACAAAAGTGAGGAAGTCATCAGGAAGCTTTATTGTGCATGTCAGGCCACATCTGGAATATTGTGTCCAAGCTTGGTCCCCTAGTTATGAAAAAGATTGTTGGCTTTTAGAGAGAGTACAAAAGAGGGCAACAAAAATGGTGAATGGTATGGGCAACCTGGCATATGAGGAAAGATTGAAGAAATTGAATATGTTTTCACTTAGATATAGAAGGCTGAGAGGAGATCTCATCGAGGTCTTTAAATTTGTTCATGGTCAGGAACAGGGTTATCTCAGGGAACTGTTTGAATTTAACAGAAATGATGCAATTAGAGGTCATGAATTCAAAATTAAAGTTAATCACAGCAGGACAAGGTTAAGACAGTCCTTCTTCACCAACAGGGTAGTAGAACACTGGAACCAGCTGCCAGAAACCATTGTCAGTAGCAACACACTGAACATCTTTAAGAACAGCATAGACAATCATTATAAGAATAGGGGGCTTGTTTTTCTGTATTCCAGGGAGAGTTGATCAACACATTTGGTAGACAACTGGTTCAGTGTACAGAGTGCAACCAAGAAGGGCCCTTGTGGCTCATAGTTGCACTGATCTTTTATGTCTTTATGAATTCGGCATATCAATAGCGGCCGGCTGACGTCGGGCCGTTGTCAGACATCCCAATACCCAGCCGACAGCGGGCCCCAAGCGTCCTGACAGCAGCCTGGCAACGGTCCCACGTTGGCTGGGTTTCGGCTGCATATCGGCTTGGCGGACATTCCACTCCTCAGCCGACAGCGGGCCACTGGCGTCCAGATAGCGAAACGACGTCGGTCCGCTGTCGGCATGTTCACTGTGCAATGACCAATGCAAATTTCATCCCTGCCCTTGACATGCCTGTCATGGTCTGCCCTGGACATGTCTGACATTCATCTACCTAGAACACGAGCCATCTCAGAAATAGGTTCGCATTTTTATCCTTTTTATTGTTGACACATTTTGACACATTTTATTGTTGCAGTTTAAATCAGTGTTTACATTGGAGGATGTGACAAATCTGCCAACTGTGAACCACAGCCCAGCAACAGGTGATCAGTTACATGATGTTGATTTCATTGACAGTGATGTTGTTTTGAATTATGTCAGGAAAATAAAGCCAAACAAGGCAGCAGGACCTGATGGAATTTATGCTAGGGTATTGCGGGAAGCTGAAAAAGAATTGGCAATTCCACTCAGTATAATATTTTGTAGATCAGTTTCACAAAATGAAATTCCAACCGATTGGAAAAGGGCAAATGTAGTTCCTATTTTCAAGAAAGGAGAAAGAGGGAAAGTTGAAAACTATAGGCCAGTAAGCCTCACATCACTAGTCTGCAAGGTACTTGAATCAATTATCAAGGATAAAATAGTTAGTTTTCTGGAAGGAAACAGAGTGATTCAAGATACTCAACATGGGTTTAGAAAAGGGCGATCGTGTCTCACAAATCTCTTGAACTTTTTTAATTTTGCTACAGAACAATTTGATAAGGGAAATCAGGTTGATGTAGCATATCTTGACTTTAGCAAGGCCTTTGACAAGGTACCACATAAACGGTTAATGATGCAGCTTCAGGCCCATGGTATTGTGGGTAACATCCTAAAATGGATAGGGTTGTGGCTTTCAGATAGACAGCAGAGAGTGATGCTAAATGGTACAAAATCATCATGGCAAAATGTTCTTAGTGGAGTCCCCCAATGGTCAGTACTGGGACCACTATTGTTCATTATGTTTGTAAATAACATTGAAAGTGGCCTAAGCAGTAAGGTTTTGAAATTTGCAGATGATTTGAAGGTCTTTAGGGCAATAACAGGGCACAATGAGCAGGTCTTGCTGCAGAAAGACTTAGACGAGCTTGTGAAGTGGTCCGAAAAATGGCAAATGAAATTTAATTTTGAGAAGTGCAAAATCATGCATGTAGGTAGGCAGCATATCAAGGTTCCATACTTGATGGGTGGCCAAGTACTATCTGTGACTCAGCAGAAGGACTTAGGTGTTATTTTTAACACAAAATTGGGGGCATCAGAACAGACCAAAGAAGCCAGGAAGAAGGCACTAAGAATGCTCGGGGCAATAAATAAGAATGTATCATACAAAAGTGAGGAAGTCATCAGGAAGCTTTATTGTGCATATGTCAGGCCACATCTGGAATATTGTGTCCAAGCTTGGTCCCCTAGTTATGAAAAAGATTGTTGGCTTTTAGAGAGAGTACAAAAGAGGGCGACAAAAATGGTGAAAGGTATGGGCAACCTGGCATATGAGGAAAGATTGAAGAAATTGAATATGTTTTCACTTAGATATAGAAGGCTGAGAGGAGATCTCATCGAGGTCTTTAAATTTGTTCATGGTCAGGAACAGGGTTATCTCAGGGAACTGTTTGAATTTAACAGAAATGATGCAATTAGAGGTCATCAATTCAAAATTAAAGTTAATCACAGCAGGACAAGGTTAAGACAGCCCTTCTTCACCAATAGGGTAGTAGAACACTGGAACCAGCTGCCAGAAACCATTGTCAGTAGCAACACACTGAACATCTTTAAGAACAGCATAGACAATCATTATAAGAATAGGGGGCTTGTTTTTCTGTATTCCAGGGAGAGTTGATCAACACATTTGATGGACAACTGGTTCAGTGTACAGAGTGCAACCAAGAAGGGCCCTTGTGGCTCATAGTTGCACTGATCTTTTATGTCTTTATGTCTTTTATGTCAGGCAAGTAATTAAATGTAATTCCATAGAGGATAGTGTATGTAGTAAAGGAGTAGAATCCTTGTGGTTAGATATCATTCCAATTCTGAAGAATGGAACAAATTTAGGATTGGTGCATTTTATAGACCTCCAGACCAGATTGAAAACATGGACAGGTTGATGCAGGAAGAGATAGGTAGGAGAGTGCAGGAGAGAGCTGTTTTGTTTGGGGATTTCAACATAACAGGATTGGAAAGCAAAACTATAGGTCTATGCAAATCTGGAAGAAGTTGCGGTAATCTTTACCTTTCGGCCGACACATGCTGCCAGGGCTGGTGATTTGTAAAGAGGTGTACGTGGGGAACAGTGACGTCACAGGAGTCAGGGAAGTGACGTCACAGGAGTCTGGTGTCGGTAAAGATTACCACCTAACCTTGACTAAGATAATGTAGCATAATATACAAAATGTATCATAGGATAATATAATCTAACCTAACCTAACCTAACCTAACCGGAAAAACAATCCTCCGAACCCAATTTTTCGCCCATGACGTCATGAAATATATGCGACATTGTATAGGCAACTCTTTACAAATCACTAACCTTGGCAGTGTGTGTCGGCCGAAAGGTAAAGATTACCGAAGTTGCATGGCTTGTTTTGAGGAAAATTTCTTCTTTCAAATGTCTCATGAACCTACAAGGGAAAATGAAATATTATATCTTTTGCTTACTGATGAGGAAAATTTTGTACAAAATGTGAACATAGGAGAGACCTTTGGTAATAGTGATCACAACATGATATGCTTTGCATTGTATGTTGGAAGTGTAGAAACCAATAAAACATTGATTCCAAATTTTGCCAAAGGGAATTGCAATGCATTCAGGATCTTCCTGAATTAAATTCATTTGGAAGACTTATTGAAGGGCTCAGATGCTTATGAAATGTGGAGAATATTAAAAGAAACTTTCAAGGTCAGGATAGGTTCATTCTCAATAGGCAAATTAGATTAACCAGGGTTAAGCACCCTTCATGGCTGACCAGGGAAGTAAAGCATTCACTGGAGTCAGGTAAAGAGGCATTGAAGAAACTAAAAGATGCTAACTCTGAGGTAAACCTTGAATCATATAAAATAGCTAGAAATAAGGTTAGGCATGTTAGGACATCTAAAAGACTGGCTGAAATCAAATTAGCTTGAGAATGTTTGGCAGGTAATGCTAAGATTCTTTAGCTTCTACAAATTTAAACTAAAAAGTGTAGTGTAGAACCACTGGAGGTAGATGGGGAAATTGTGGTTGATGATTGTGATATTGTGGAATCCCTAAGCAAGCAATTCTCATCAGTCTTTACTAAGGATAATTCTGGCATAATAGAAACAACTGAAGCTGATGCCATGACAGGTGATAAGCTGGAGGATTTTACAATAACTACAGAAGCTGTAGAAAAGCAGTTGCAGAATATAAAACCTAATAAAGCTTCTGGACCAGATGATATATATGTTAGGGTCTTAGTAGAGTGTGCTAAGGCTTGAGCAGTTCCCCTAGGTATAATTTTCAGGTGGTCTATCGAATATTCTGAAGTGCCTGAAGATTGGAGAAATGCAAACTTAGTACCAATTTTCAAGAAGGGAAGTATGAAGTGTGTAGGAAACTACAGGCTGGTCAGTTTGACCTCAATAGTTTGCAAGGTACTAGGCAATCTGGTTAAACAGAATGTTCAGATTCACCTTGATAGGCACAACCTTTTAAGGGATACTCAACATGGATTTTGATCTCAAAGGTCTTGTTCAACTAACCTATTGGAGTTCATGGAGTATGTTACTAAAGTAGACAAAGCAGGATGGATGTTGTGTACTTGGACTTTAGTAAAGCTTTTGATGAAGCTCCACATGGGAGGCTAATTCATCAACTACAGTGACATGGGATTGTTGGAATAGTTCTAGGTTGGATTGAAGCATGGTTGAAGGGAAGGAAACAAAAGGTAGTGTAAATGGATGTAAATCTGATTGGAAAGATGTTCTGAGTGGAGTACTGCAGGGCTCTGTTCTAGGGCCGCTTATCATTTTTGTGAAGACATTGAGGTGGGGCTGAGGAATAGTGTTCAAATTTGTTGATGACATCAAGCTGGTAGGAGTGGCAAACAGTAGTGATATTAATATTCAACTAGACTTGGAGGACCTAAAAAGTGGGCTGATCAATGGCAGATGTCTTTCAACTATGATAAGTGTAAGGTTTTACACCTGCGGTCTGGAGGTGAGACTTTAAGCTATACAATGGGAGGGAGGGAACTGGATGTCATTGAAGAGGAAGGAGACTTGGGTATGTTGGTTTCCAAAGACCTTGAAGCAGAAAAACAATGTCTCAGCTGGGAACAGGGCACTCAGAATGCTGTGACTCATTAATAGAAGTGAGATACAAGAGCAAGGAAGTCATGAAAAACTTTACTTAGCATATGTGTGACCCCACATGGAATATTCTGTACAAGTATGGAGCCCCCACCTAGAAAAAGATACAGATAAGTTAGAAAGAGTGCAGTGCAAAACAACTTGACTCATCAGTGGAATAGGTAGCTTAGAATATGGGAAAGGTTTGTGGCATTCACTCAAGTATAGGAGATTAAGGGGGACATGATTTAAATGTACAAAATTGTTAAAGAACTAGATCAGGTCGATTTGAATGATGCTCTTCAGTTTAGAGTATCACATAAGGGTCATCTATTCAGGTTAGACAAGTTCAGGTGTAGGACAGTTAAGCGACAACAGCAACAGGAAAATCTTGTTTTTGAGTTCTGATTTGTAGTGGATGGAGTGAGATTTGTGCTGGGTGGGTGTGGATGGCACAGACCCCTTTATGCAGGCATGGATGTGGTTTGAAAGTTGGTAGGGCATTCAATCTGCATGTGTTGAGGGGGATCAGGGGAATAGAGCTGGATAGCTAGGGTAGATAGGCATTGATAGGTGTGTGGGATGTTGGTGGATGGTTTCTTCAAGATGTGGTGATGGTTGGGGTTGTATTTTTGCAGGGCTTATGGTATCTTTCATTTACAGACTTAACTGGATGGGCCCTTGTGGCTCTTATTAAGTATAAACACTTTATGACACTTTATGACACCATGAGCATTAAATTATGCATCAGTGGCCAATAACAATAAGATCATAGTTCAGAGCTTTGTATAATAGGGTTGCTCACATTGCACACTTTGCAAATTTGTATAGGTGAACGCTAGGTTTCCCATGCGAATGAGCATGAGAAACAACCTGATGACCTCCGTTTTCCCCTACAATGTATACTAACTTAGCGCATGGAGCATTCTGAAAGTATGATTTTCGCATTTTTGTCATTTTTCACAGCATGAACCAGGGCATTCAGGGACATATAAAACTGCGTCCCTTCGTGATTTTCTGTTTGAAAAGTCATCTGAAACAATTTATGCCATACCTAGCATATATGGTTCTGAATAGGTATCGCCAGTCTATGTTAGGGTGTCTCATGCACCTGTATTAGGGTGTCCCAAAACCATACTTTTTGGTCCATACAAGACGTCCAGGTGGTATGCGTGTTCTAATACAATGTCTGCTAATTTAGCGCATTTAACCTTCTGAAGGGGTGATTTCCTCAAATTCTGGAATTGTCACAGCATGCACCAAACGGCAGAACCATACAGAATGCACATCATCATGCTCCCCACCCCACCCTCCCCCTCGAGCGGGAATAACACATCTGAAACACTAGGATATATTTAACTTGGTGGTGAACACAGCATATATTATTTATGATACAGCTGCATCTACCTTTTCACAGTGGTGGGTACATCTGAACAAAACGCTAGAGCAAAGTATAAAAATGACGTTATGACAACCATTCAATCCGCCATTTCCAATATGACAAATATGGCGAATGGCAATCGCATTTGCATGATTGATCTAGGACAGCATGTGATTTTAAATATCTGACCTTACTGCATTGCCAGCGTCTTCTTTGAGAAGGTGGGGTATTTTTTCCTATGACTTTCTACGGTCTTCAGGAGCCACTGTAGTCGGTCTCGTTCTTTGTTAGTGTGTTGCAGAACTGTTCCACAAGTCTGATGCCCCTCTCTGCAGTGTCATTGACTACCTTCAGTGACGAGACGAACATCTTGAGCTTCGTGAACTCTTCGCTTTGGCTCCACTCATGAGGAGGCGAACACAGCCAGTCTCCTGTCAAACCTAACATCTACCTACTCCAAGACCAACTTCTGTACCGTACCGAGCAGAAGGCGCTGGAAAGCATGGCCAGGTTCCTGGCTCTTATCTACATACCAGCCTGGATGAATGCCTCATCGGCAGCCGATGCCCCGCAGAATGACGCGCTGCTCTACAATCGGTTGATGAAGTACAGGGAGGTGGACGGTGAAGTCGCGCACGCAGCTCTCAAAGTCGTCAGGCGTCATCCCTGGTACCTGACGCCCGAAACTGTGGTGCTCTCTCTGTGTTCCAGTGGTTTTGAGGACGTGAAGTCGAAAATGGGTGAAAAACTAGCAAGCACACCGAGACCCGAAAACTTCGAGGTGGGGAGCAACCAAGTTGTCGTGCTGAATGAAATGGAACCAGTAAACCTGCCTGACATGGTAAATGAGGATTCCTGGCTGATCTTCGAGATGTTAGGTTTGACAGGAGACTGGCTGTGTTCGCCTCCTCATGAGTGGAGCCAAAGCGAAGAGTTCACGAAGCTCAAGATGTTCGTCTCGTCACTGAAGGTAGTCAATGACACTGCAGAGAGGGGCATCAGACTTGTGGAACAGTTCTGCAACACACTAACAAAGAACGAGACCGACCTACAGTGGCTCCTGAAGACCGTAGAAAGTCATAGGAAAAAATACCCCACCTTCTCAAAGAAAACGCTGGCCATGCAGTAAGGTCAGAGATTTAAAATCACATGCTGTCCTAGATCAATCATGCAATTGCGATTGCCATTCGCCATATTTGTCATTAGCAATATGTCACATTGGAAATGGCGGATTGAATGGTTGTCATAACGTCATTTTTATACTTTGCTCTAGCGTTTTGTTCAGATGTACCCACCACTGTGAAAAGGTAGATGCAGCTGTATCATAAATAATATATGCTGTGCTCACCACCAAGTTAAATATATCCTAGTGTTTCAGATGTGTTATTCCCGCTCGAGGGGGAGGGTGGGGTGGGGAGCATGATGATGTGCATTCTGTATGGTTCTGCCGTTTGGTGCATGCTGTGACAATTCCAGAATTTGAGGAAATCACCCCTTCAGAAGGTTAAATGTGCTAAATTAGCAGACATTGTATTAGAACACGTATACCACCTGGACGTCTTGTATGGACCAAAAAGTATGGTTTTGGGACACCCTAATACAGGTGCATGAGACACCCTAACATAGACTGGCGATACCTATTCAGAACCATATATGCTAGGTATGGCATAAATTGTTTCAGATGACTTTTCAAACAGAAAATCACGAAGGGACGCAGTTTTATATGGCCGTGAATGCCCTAGTTCATGCTGTGAAAAATGACAAAAATGCGAAAATCATACTTTCAGAATGCTCCATGCGCTAAGTTAGTATACATTGTAGGGGAAAACGGAGGTCATCAGGTTGTTTCTCATGCTCATTCGCATGGGAAACCTAGCGTTCACCTATACAAATTTGCAAAGTGTGCAATGTGAGCAACCCTATTATATAATTACTGGTGTTGCCAACAGGTGATTCAACCACATTGCTTTAATGTAACAGCATGCAATGAATGCTAATGATACGAATTAGTAGGAAGGTTTGTGAACAGCGACACAAATGGCTCACATAAGTAATCCGGCGCGAAATTTAACAGAACGCTCCGTGGCTGCAGTCCACGGAATATCATACGTCACAGTCCACGGAATCCGCGGAATGAAGGAGACAAAGAACGCACCCTAAATATCAGCAAGCTACTTATTCACTATTTAAAATCACACCAATCCGCAGATACATCAGAATGTGCGAAGTACAAAAAACGAATCAGTACGTCACATGAGATTGGCCTCCGGATTAAACACTGCGCGCAATTGCACCACAAATGTCTTGCCTCCGTCACATTTGTCATTGTAACCTCAAATTTAGACTTTAGGCGCTAGAATTTCTGTAACTGGAATTTTTTCTTTGGATGTTCTGAGGAACGCTCATCACGATTTGTGACATTTAATGCGCGCTAGCGATACAAATCGACACCCCTGCTTTGGATAAAAAAATAGAAACAAAAATTAAGCAATATATATTCTGAAAATTTTATAAATTGAACAACCGAACCCAACTTACCCGAACCTAATGTCAGCTGCTTCTGAGGCAAAATTGTAGATTTTATTTTATTTTTGAAAATGATTGAACAATTTTTCCAAGGTAAACAACTAAACTAGCCTAACCTAGCCAAATCGGTATTATTGTGCTTTAAGGTGGTAACAAGACAAGTTTTTACACACATTTGCCTCCATATAGCAAGCAAATGGGTTAGGTTTGGTTAAGTTAGGATAGTTTAGGCTTTTCAAGTTGGAAAACTTTAAAAAAAAATCCCAAAAAAGTTTCCCCAAAAAATTGCAAATAACTTGGTAACCTTGCGGCCTGAGGTGTTCTTTTTTCCTTTAAAAAAATAGAAATATGCAAAATACCATGTTTATGAAGGTTACTAATATGATTGGACCCACTTATTTTCTGTGCTTACTTTTCAGGTTGTGAGCAAAATAATGCCAAAAAGGCTTCGAGTTCGGTAACATAGCATAAACATAAATGTTTTTTTTTTTAATGCAACAAAACCTAACCTAGCCTACCCTAACCTATCTTTTGAGAACAAAAAATTAAACTAAATTAAAATGTTACTTAATTTATTTTCTGAAAATTCTCAACCTTAAAAAAGAAACCTAACCGAGCCTAACCTAACCTAAGCTGATTTTGGATAAAAAAATGATATTTTTTTAATGAACATGGTTGTAATTTTTTTTCGAAAAACTTTTGGGTATTATTGTGCTTTAAGGTGGGAACAAGAAAAGTTGCATGGGCGCCGTATGACCAACGCAGTCAATGCGGTCGTAAACCCAAATAGCCAACCAACCAACCCAGAAAGATGTAAGCTGTACTTCCACAGTGGAGGGAATTCCAGCTATTTTGTTTGTTTTTGTGCACAATTTTACATTTTTTAGCAAAAGGTGGAGAGTCGGTCCACTATCTAATCCAAATATGTTTCTATTCAGTACAAAATGTGCTGGTTAACATCAATGTTTCTACTTAGCATGGGGTTTTTCATTTTTTCCCTTTAGCTTTCTTATCAGCATAAAATAGCATAGGTTATTGGGGGGGGCAAGATCAACATTGGTGGGGCCATAACCCCCCCCACAAAAGGATACAAATCGACGCCCCTGCATACATGCATGATTTTGCACTTATCAAAATTTAATTTCATCTGCCATTTTTGGACCACTTCACAAGCTCTTCTAAGTCTTTCTGCAGCATGTACCTAGGTGCCTAGGTACCAGGTAAATATCAAGCTGATAGTGTGATGAGTGGGCTGTTGAGGTAAATCATAGTTTGTATATCCACACTCTCAATGATAACTGATTGTTGTTCACGGGACTGGATTGTATGCAAGTTTGACAATGACAATTGGTTTTTGTGCACAACATTTTGAATATTGTAGCAAAAGGTTGAGTCAGTCCGCTATCTAACCCAAATCTGTATTTTTTTCATTACAAAATGTGCTGGTTAACATCAACTACATTTTCTATGTACCTAGCATGGTGTTTTTCTTCTTTTTTCCTCCAACCTTTTTATCAGCATAAAAATAGCATATGTTATTGGGGGGGCCAAATCAACATTGGGGGGGGCAAGATCAACATTGGTGGGGCCCTGGCCCCCACAAAAGGATACAAATCGACGCCCCTGGCTGACGCAACCGGAAGCATCGCTGCTCTCGGGTGTCCTCGAAAAGCGATTTATTCAATGTTTTTGCAAACTGTATTTCTTTCCAGAACACTAGAAGAAATGACCGGTAAAAATGAACGGAAAATGCAAACCGTCTGAAACAGGGATGACAGCAAGATATTGATCAGGTACAGACTGTGATAATTTATTCGTGAAATAGGGTGGAATATACCATTTTTGAACAATCAATAGGCATCTTTCTCCAAGGAGTATCGACATCTTTAATCGTGATGCGTGCTTATGAAATCTTAGTGTTTCCTTTCTAACATCTCCTTTATAAGTATCGTGTTCATGCTCTCGATAAGGGATGGTGATACACGAGCATTTCGCAACGCAATTTCAGGCAAAGAGATCACCTGTAATGTGATATGACTTACCGTACCAGTTTACAGCATAGGCATTTTTCTCTATATCGAATATAGCTCTTCCTAAATTATGAATCTGAAAACAAATAATAAAAATACAGTCATAAGTACGCCGTTGGCTCAAATTTGAGTTCGAAAGACATCAAAAGCATCTTAAATTAATATAATTCCATGACAAATCTCGACATCCTACTGTGCTCGTTTTGACATCTCACACCTAACGAAAAACCATTATTTTAACGCTGGGTACAGACCAATAAGCTTTCCATGTTTCAAAAGCCTGCCGGTATTCCGCGACGTCGAACTGTCGGGTAGAAACGGTGGCCCATCTTCATCGGCGGAAAAAAACTACTCTAGAAAGTCGGACGGGAAAAACGAAGCCGCGAACCCATGCATTTTCAACATTTTGTAAAAGGAATAGCAAACGCGACACTGCTGCAACGCATCAATGCCGCATAATATCGCACTTCCAAATACTGCACCGTCTGAATCGCACCGACCTGCAAACAGCAACGCCTAACTGCACGTCTAAAGGTAATTCTAGAACGTCACATGTCCGTGCACCACTCGATGGAGCGTGTTCTGGATTTAATACTCGCACACCCCAGACAGCACAGCGCAGTTCACAGTCGCACATTCCGCAGGACAGAGCAGGTCATAGTTGCAGGAGCTCGCGGCCGCCAAATTGCACGTCTGAAGGTAAATATCGAAACGTCAAACGTCGGTGCGGCATTCGATTAAACGTGTTCTGGACTTAATACTCGCACACCCTCGAGAGCACAGCGCAGCTTCAGAGCAGTCACAGCGGCAGGCGCCCACCGTCGCGCCGGGCACGGCGAAAATGACGATACGCTCAGTCCTCAGCTCGGCGACGCTAGACTATTTATGATCCGCACCGATGGCACGGATATCACCGTGAGTGGCCACTCACACGTCGCCCGTGCTGCAGACCGCGGCGGACGGGCAGGAACGCGACTACACCAGTCTCGTCCGCCCGGGACAGCCGACCTGTCATCCTGACAGACGGCCACCTCGGACCAGCTCAGTCCCGGGACAGCCGGCCGCCCCGGGTCAGCTCAGTCCCAGGACAGCCGACCTGACATCCTGACAGACGGCCGCCTCGGGTCAGCTCAGTCCCAGGACAGCCGACCTGACATCCTGACAGCCGGCCGCCCCGGGTCAGCTCAGTCCCAGGACAGCCGACCTGTCATCCTGACAGCCGGCCGCCTCGGGTCAGCTCAGTCCCAGGACAGCCGACCTGACATCCTGACAGCCGGCCGCCCCGGGTCAGCTCAGTCCCAGGACAGTCGACCTGACATCCTGACAGCCGGCCGCCCCGGGTCAGCTCAGTCCCAGGACAGCCGACCTGACATCCTGACAGCCGGCCGCCCCGGGTCAGCTCAGTCCCAGGACAGCCGACCTGACATCCTGACAGCCGGCCGCCCCGGGTCAGCTCAGTCCCAGGACAGCCGACCTGACATCTTGACAGCCGGCCGCCCCGGGTCAGCTCAGTCCCAGGACAGCCGACCTGACATCCTGACAGCCGGCCGCCCCGGGTCAGCTCAGTCCCAGGACAGCCGACCTGACATCCTGACAGCCGGCCGCCCCGGGTCAGCTCAGTCCCAGGACAGCCGACCTGACATCCTGACAGCCGGCCGCCTCGGGTCAGCTCAGCCCCAGGACAGCCGACCTGACATCCTGACAGCCGGCCGCCCCGGGTCAGCTCAGTCCCAGGACAGCCGACCTGACATCCTGACAGCCGGCCGCCTCGGGTCAACTCAGTCCCGGGTCAGCCGGCCGCGTCCGTGCGGCCAACGTCGGCCCGGCGTGCTCAGGGCTGGTCGGCGGGCGCCGGCCGGCTGCTGAAGTGGAACTCTGGCCGGCCGTCGACCGCCTGCCGTTTGTAGCTGATGACCGACACGATGACCCACTCGCCGGAGACGACGGGCACGTGGGCCGAGTCGGCCCACTCCAGCACCGCGGCCGGGCTGGTCGGCTGCGCCACCACCACGTCCGGCCGGAACGACTCGGCCGTACCGCCCGGGAACTGCGCCACATGTCGGGTCACGTCAGCCGGTCCAGACAGGTCGCGGCTCACACACACATACACACACAGACCTCGGCATACGCGACACCCGCACAGGCAGACAACGCACAATGTCAGATGCAGACACATACATACAGCCAAGATGCGCTAACAGGAACACTTTGGCCCCACCTACACGTACGAATACGTGCAAACGGATTGTACACCGCCGTAGATGCAGGTACTACCACACCCACCCACCATATCAGCATCTGCGGTCAAACTTCCAGGTTATTAACATCTCACTCGGAGGCATATCTCACAAAGCGAAAACCCCTACACGTGCCTTCATTCCGACACGTCTCTGCCCTCCCCCGCAGTCCCGAATCCCTATGGAGAACACCTGATTGCGGACCTCCAATCCAGAAAGACAAACAACCATTGTCGTAGCGTAGTGCTGCAGTGTAGCGTGGTGCTATGCGATGGTCACACCGTGCGCGCCAATGACAATGCTGCATGTTTGGAGCGCCTCGATACGGCAATAACAGACGCTGGCAAGCAAAAACGCTGATCGCGCTGCACACAGTGGAGCGGTCAGGTCTGACAGGCGCTACACGCAGTGGAGAGGTCAGGTCTGATAGGCGCTACACACAGTGGAGAGGTCAGGTCTGACAGGCGCTACACGCAGTGGAGAGGTCAGGTCTGACAGGCGCTGCACACAGTGCAGAGGTCAGGTCTGACAGGCGCTAACGAAAGGTATCTGGCCATGTCATACAAAGTGACAGCGTAAGTGATAGCTTAGGTAGTCTAGGCTGACGTCTCCGAGGGCGGATTGCGATTAGACCTATCACTCGCCGTAGCTTCGGCCTCGGTTCCATGGAGCGCTACCTGGTGACCAATAATTGCATCATTCGAAGGCACAGGTCATATCATGATGCCGTCTGGGCGCACCTTCAGAGCGAGGGACCACATGGTGTGCAGTGACGGGTGATTACCTGGTGATCCAGCTTGACCTCGGCTCCGGCAGCCGCCAGGATCTGCGTCATGCTGTGGCCCCAGTCGGAGTCGGCGGTGTCGGCCACCAGCGCCTTGAGCGCGCTCAGCGGCGGCTGCTGGTGCAGCAGCTGGTCCAGACACGCGCCGCGCGAGTTCTCGCCGGCCGGCAGCAGGTAGTCCTCGTACGGCATGCGCTGCTTCAGCTTGATCGAGTCCACCAGCCAGCGCATCTGGACGCACGGCACGCCCATGGCCAGACACAGCAAGTACTTGGTGGTGCGCAGCGGGCCGTTGGAGATGAGCAGCAGGTCGCGCTTGCCGCGCACGCGCTGCACGTCGGCCGCGTCCAGCGCCACGTCCAGCAGCACGCGGCCGCCGCGGCACCGGATGTGGCGCGACACGTGCTGCTTGTCGAACGGCGCTGTCGGCACACGTCGCCGTCCGGTCACCGGCTGCCGATGGTGCAAATAACACTGCACACACAACGGCTCAATTTGTCTTTGCAAACGAGTCATTTGCGAAGCCGCTTGTGAGAGGTCTCGAAGGGGAGTAATTGGTGGCAGTGTTTGCGCAGCGGTACGGACGGCCTGCACTGGCTCAACACTACTGCATGCAATACGGAGAGATAGTTAACAGTTCTACCATTTTGGGACAACGTTTAAAACGAGCCCGATGCTTAACAAAGGAAAATAAACAATACAAGACGATTTCGGCCCTGCCAGGTTCAAAATAGCTTCTCAGCTGATTGCAATTTCAGTGGTGGTTTATCTGATCACGAGGAAATTATGACGAGGAAATTATGCCGATATTAGTTGAGTACTTCATGACAATTAGTGGTGCGCGTGCATAAAATATATAAAATAGCTATACTTGTAGCAAGTGAGCCTCTAGCAGTAGCTTTATTATCAAATTAGGTAGCCAAGCGATAGCTGTACATGTTCGAACCTGCCAGCCGCTGTCCCGCCGCATCGCAGTAGCTGGTACGGCGCGCTAAGCTGCCGAGCCAGCGTCTGTGCCGATGGTCGGCCGATGGCCGGCCGACGGCCCCTAGTGACTTCCGCCGGGTGCGGCGCGTTACGTGGTACGGCCGCCGGTGAGTGATGTGCGGAGGCTCCCGGGCTCGGAAGTCGTTGAAAAGTTGTCAACGAGGGTGGACTGTCACGCTGCTCTGAGCCACGTCACCGAGTGTAAGTCGGCAGCCGGATACGCGCCCGACTGCCGCGCGTTGTCCGTCACCCATGTCCAGTTAAAGAAAGCAGTTAGCAGCACTTCTTCAGAACATCCGAACAAAGTAGTCGCCGTTCACACGAGGTTTCCGTAGATATCACAAGCCACAAAAGCCTGGGGCTCCCAGTTGAAGTACGGCTTCTCTACATATTTGACACCTCGCTCGGAGGAAAATTCGGGATGATTGCTTATTTGGTATATTAACACCAAGACCATGCTTAGCGGAGGCATGCTGGTGTCTTAGTAGTAGCAGCAGTAGCAGCCAATAGCAATAGCAATAGCAGTAACAGAGGGTTCATCTGAGTCACCAGACAACCCTTTCAAATCCCAATACCTGCAGCTAAAATTATACCTGGTGTTCAGAGTTATTGACAGTCTTACCACAATACGCCATATAATACGCGCATTTTCCGTTCACCGAACAAGTTTTATGCACGAACGTAGTCTGACCAAACTGCACCAAATAAAGACCAACAATCAACCACGCGATTGTATCATGACTTGTGGAAGCTGCATAACTGAACAGTGATCTATAGCATGCGCTGAGCGGAAGGCAGTGCCAACCACCGCATTTCAACCATTCAGAGCAATGCATGCAATTTCTGAGAAACGCGTGTTCGTACGCGTGTTCGCGTGTGTCACAGCACGAGCTAAGGTTCAAGGTACCAGGTGCACTCACCAGACAAGACCCTCTTGCGCTGTGCCTCTGCCGTACTCGCTGCAGCGGTGGCACAGGTCAGGATCACGGTCAGATCTGTGGCGACACAGGCGACGGGACGTGGTCCAGTCACAGCAGAACAGCCAGCCGGAAATCTACTGACAGGAAGCCACATTTCCGCTGCTCGCAACATTCGTTGGTTGGTTATTTATTTTACGACACGTCGACCGTTGAGTCATGTAGCGTCGCCAATATCTCACGCCGATTGGTCGCGGGCGAAGAGTAGCGACAGGTGAGATTCGAACCCACAATCTTTCGATTGTGAGACGAGCATCTTACCCCTAGACCACTCGTCCCCTCGCAACATTCGTTTATGGAACATTTGCCCCCTGACTTTTGTGAGCGGCAAATCTCAGCATTTATTGACCTTTGCAGTCAGTGAGTCCCCAGTATGTCACGGTCCACGGTATCACAGTTAGTACAGCGGCCGAAGTTCGCTCACGGGTTGGAAGGTAACCGCACTAGTCTCAGGCAAATTATCTTCCTCTCGCCCCAGACGTTGTAGCCATACCCCCGGATGGCGTACATGAAATTGAAGTATTCACGTGGCGCGTGGGGTTGACTGGTCCACAATATAAAAGAAGACCGAAACGAATCTTATTCACATTTTCTCCTTTCACTTTCCCAGGTGAAAATTGCAGAGTTAGCAATGCATACAGACATGGATTGATTGATTATTGGGGTTTTATGGTGCGTCAACCCCAGTGGGTTATATTGCATCCAAATGCATACAGAGAAACACGAAGTTATTTCCCGCTACCAAAAGGACATCTATTGATTTATTGGTGCGGAATGGTAACAATCGTGTATTTGCCCTACTAAAACTAAAGTTGTCTGGTGAACGTCTAAAACGTTGTCTGGTGAACGTCTGGATTTTTACTTCTAAGCGCAAATTTAGCTGGCTGTTTTTTTAACGGAACGATTTGCATAGTGTTTTCAGCTGGTCTGGAAAAGGCATTATATATTTCGCGTACGCTTATTTAGCAAAAAAATCCCTGTAAAAGGAATATTCCATTTGAAATGAGATAATCATATTTTCAATGGTACTTTGGGCAGTTGGAATGTTCGCCTCCTCCGGTGGTACGGTAAGGTACGTTGTCCTGTCTTAAATAACCAATGACTTAACTAAACTAATATCTGAATCTGCCAATACAAGCAGATGAGCTATCACGCTGTCTTCATGTGCCTACAGTAATGATGTAAGATTACAGTAATGATAATGAGATAAGATCATGGTTTCACAATGAGATATTGATATACCAAATAATAATGAAGAACTGACATGATATGGATTGCACACGCAACAAAATAACTGCACCAAATGTCATAACTTTGTCGAAAATTTCCTCGGGATTTCCAAAAATTGAGAAAAGAACGCCGATCATTTTACATACCATACAAGGCGAAGGAGCGCCCGCCAACGCACAAGCATAAACAATGGCCAACAAGCCTCAATTGTCCGCCAGCAGGGAGCCGACAGACAGCGTCATCGGATCTGCTCAGCAGGAGAGCTGCTTACCTCTGAACAGCACCGACTTGGTGGCGGCGAACTCCTCCAGAGGTCGGAACAGATCATAGGCAGCGTCTGAAACAACCGTCATGATCAGGGTGAATGCCACGGTTTCGCCGCTTTTTATTCTGGGCTTTCTGCGCCGAGAGAGAGAGAGAGAGGACTTCATTTGCGGACGATGTCGGCAGGTATTAATATAAGCAGCATGATTCAACGTACACAATACGCATCTGACATACAACATCACACGCCACAGGTATTAATATAAGCCAGCATGGGGTACGTACACAATACGCATTTAACATGCAACATCTCACCCCAAACTAGGGGACGAGTGGTCTAGGGGTAAGATGCTCGTCTCACAATCGAAAGGTTGTGGGTTCGAGTCTCACCTGTCGCTACTCTTTGCCCGGGACCAATCGGCGTGAGAGATTGGCGACGCTATATGACTCAACGGTCGACGTGTCGTAAACCAATAGCCACCAACCATCACCCCAAACTAAAATCACTAAAATACGCATCAACTAAAAAATATCTGGCTGAAACGAAACCTGTCCATGTAAGTGGCTAAAAATCGTCTTAACCAGTTACAATGAATGTACTTTTGTATTAATATAGTTAGGAAAAGGGGTATCATAAACAGCGTGACGTCAAAAAACAAAATGCCCAAAATGAACAACGATATTCCCAGGCAAGACCAAAAACCTACCTTTTTACATCATGAAGTTCTTGGTATTGACTTTAAGGAGCATGCTCCTATGCCCACCAACGCAGCATGGTACTTAGACAAACACTGCGCAGCTTTAGGTAGCTTTTACATCAAAATTTGAAACGTCATGCAAGTGTGCTATATGTCAATACCGGTTTTTTTTTCTCGTGATGGTGCACGCGCAGATCAGACGGATAAATATCCACTGGCGAAATGAGTGGATGAAGTCACAAGATATAAAGGGGTACCACCGTACGAGAAACTAACATGGGACCAAGGAATGCAGTGCTTGGCATTCAAGTTGTTTTTTTCTGGGCCACGGAACCGCAAAGGTAACCGATGTACACAGATCAACGGAAGTGCACTGATCAGTACAAGGACGACTTATTTTCTACTGTGAATAAAAACAAATGAGTGCCATTGTCTTTCCATCACTCAGTGTCCCGGGGACTTCATTTTCGGGAGCTTCGAAGCCTGCATGTATTGGGTTGGGACTTCAGGAACATACTTTTCATAGAGGGATTTTAGGTGGTATGGAGAATAAATACCTTACATCACTTACGAAAAAGTTTTTGTTCAGCTTTAAAAGATAGCTTATTCCCTTTAAAACGGACCAAACTGCTGAAAATTTGGGGAAACGTATATCAAATTGTGATTTCGAAATAAACCTTACATAACATATTATTACGTTCTTGTATGATTGTGCATAACAAAATAGCCCTTAGGCATAGCTATAGATACTTCACATGGATCTACACCAGGTTATTAAACCCACAAAACTAGTAAACGAATGTTTCCAAACAACGCGAGATGGTTCCTTCGGAAGGTAGAAGCTGGGAAAAAACTTCAAATATAATCAAATTTAATTCAAATAGTTAAATGTAATTAAATCCAGCGCCACTGGATTGTGAACAAACAGCTTTATACGTCGAACATCAGCCATGGTTTTAACTGGTCAAAAGTCCACAATGGAAAAAACCTTCCAGATGCTGCAACACACACTTGGCGGGTTTATGCGTGGTGAGCCATGCGCCGACTAGCTCCCGTCCCCTGACGGCAATGGTGAGCCATGCGCCGACTAGCTCCCGTCCCCTGACGGCAATGGTGAGCCATGCGCCGACTAGCTCCCGTCCCCTGACGGCAATGGTGAGCCATGCGCCGACTAGCTCCCGTCCCCTGACGGCAATGGTGAGCCATGCGCCGACTAGCTCCCGTCCCCTGACGGCAATGGTGAGCCATGCGCCGACTAGCTCCCGTCCCCTGACGGCAATGGTGAGCCATGCGCCGACTAGCTCCCGTCCCCTGACGGCAATGGTGAGCCATGCGCCGACTAGCTCCCGTCCCCTGACGGCAATGGTGAGCCATGTGCCGACTAGCTCCCATACCCTGACGGCAATGGTGAGCCATGCGCCGACTAGCTCCCATCCCCTGACGGCAATGGTGAGCCATGCGCCGACTAGCTCCCGTCCCCTGACGGCAATGGTGAGCCATGCGCCGACTAGCTCCCATCCCCTGACGGCAATGGTGAGTCATGTGCCGACTAGCTCCCATCCCCTGACGGCAATGGTGAGCCATCCGCCGACTAGCTCCCATCCCCTGACGGCAATGGTGAGCCGTGAGCCATGCGCCGACTAGCTCCCGTCCCCTGACGGCAATGGTGAGCCATGCGCCGACTAGCTCCCGTCCCCTGACGGCAATGGTGAGCCATGCGCCGACTAGCTCCCATCCCCTGACGGCAATGGTGAGCCATGCGCCGGTTAGCTCCCATCCCCTGACGGCAATGGTGAGCCATCCGCCGACTAGCTCCCATCCCCTGACGGCAATGGTGAGCCATCCGCCGACTAGCTCCCATCCCCTGACGGCAATGGTGAGCCATCCGCCGACTAGCTCCCCTCCCCTGACGGCAATGGTGAGCCATCCGCCGACTAGCTCCCGTCCCCTGACGGCAATGGTGAGCCGTGAGCCATGCGCCGACTAGCTCCCATCCCCTGACGGCAATGGTGAGCCATGCGCCGGTTAGCTCCCATCCCCTGACGGCAATGGTGAGCCATCCGCCGACTAGCTCCCATCCCCTGACGGCAATGGTGAGCCATCCGCCGACTAGCTCCCATCCCCTGACGGCAATGGTGAGCCATCCGCCGACTAGCTCCCCTCCCCTGACGGCAATGGTGAGCCATCCGCCGACTAGCTCCCATACCCTGACGGCAATGGTGAGCCATCCGCCGACTAGCTCCCATACCCTGACGGCAATGGTGAGCCATGCGCCGACTAGCTCCCATCCCCTGACGGCAATGGTGAGCCATCCGCCGACTAGCTCCCATCCCCTGACGGCAATGGTGAGCCATCCGCCGACTAGCTCCCATCCCCTGACGGCAATGGTGAGCCATCCGCCGGTTAGCTCCCATCCCCTGACGGCAATGGTGAGCCATGCGCCGGTTAGCTCCCATCCCCTGACGGCAATGGTGAGCCATGCGCCGGTTAGCTCCCATCCCCTGACGGCAATGGTGAGCCATGCGCCGACTAGCTCCCATCCCCTGACGGCAATGGTGAGCCATCCGCCGGCTAGCTCCCATCCCCTGACGGCAATGGTGAGCCATCCGCCGACTAGCTCCCATCCCCTGACGGCAATGGTGAGCCATGCGCTGGGTTAGCTCCCATCCCCTGACGGCAATGGTGAGCCATCCGCCGGTTAGCTCCCATCCCCTGACGGCAATGGTGAGCCATGCGCCGGTTAGCTCCCATCCCCTGACGGCAATGGTGAGCCATGTGCCGACTAGCTCCCATCCCCTGACGGCAATGGTGAGCCATGCGCCGGTTAGCTCCCATCCCCTGACGGCAATGGTGAGCCATGCGCCGGTTAGCTCCCATCCCCTGACGGCAATGGTGAGCCATGTGCCGACTAGCTCCCATCCCCTGACGGCAATGGTGAGCCATGCGCCGGTTAGCTCCCATCCCCTGCCGGCCACAGCGGGGGACCTACCGGAGGTGTCGACGGTAGAAGCCGTGTCCCTGTTCGTCCTGGCGCGGGACGTGCGCGCTCTGGGAGTCGACACTGCCGACAGAACGGTGGTCAGTCGGCGGTGTTGTGTGTCAGTTCTGCGACCGCACCGGTCGTCCGGCCAGATATTGTATTGCTTCTAGCTGTGCGTACTAATACACAACACTCTCACAGTCTTTTCGACTTCAGGCACCCAAAGAGTTAGTTATTTCGGTTTCAAGTGCGCATCGATTACAATGGTCACATAGCGCCCATCAGGCGCCCAAAGAACGCAGAATCCAAGTAACTAGTCCGGGGAGCTTGAGTTAGCACAGCTTAAATTCCCCATTTTTCGTGATACAAATGGATTTCTAGCTGTGCCAATGATGCTAGACCATACATGCAACACTTACTTAATCGGAAATGCAGAGGACAGTTTCCGTACAAAATCAGTGTATACGAAGCGTTCAATCCTATCGTTAGGGACAATGCGGTAGTGAGACGATGGCCTGGATTATCACGACCACGGCAGCGCCGGCTCCACTGACACATCCACCCCGTCCCACGCGTGGGTCCAGTGACACGTCCACCCCGTCCCACCTGTGGGTCCAGTGACACATCCACCCCGTCCCACCCTTGGGTCCAGTGACACATCCACCCCGTCCCACGCGTGGGTCCAGTGACACATCCACGCCGTCCCACGCGTGGGTCCAGTGACACATCCACCCCGTCCCACCCTTGGGTCTAGTGACACATCCACCCAGTCACACCCTTGGGTCTAGTGACACATCCACCCCGTCCCACCCGTGGGTCCAGTGACACATCCACCCCGTCCCACCCTTGGGTCTAGTGACACATCCACCCAGTCACACCCTTGGGTCTAGTGACACATCCACTCCGTCCCATGCGTGGGTCCAGTGACACATCCACGCCGTCCCACGCGTGGGTCTAGTGACACATCCACCCCGTCCCATCCGTGGGTCCAGTGACACATCCACCCCGTCCCACCCGTGGGTCCAGTGACACATCCACCCAGTCACACCCTTGGGTCTAGTGACACATCCACCCCGTCCCATCCGTGGGTCCAGTGACACATCCACCCCGTCCCACCCGTGGGTCCAGTGACACATCCACCCAGTCACACCCTTGGGTCTAGTGACACATCCACCCCGTCCCATCCGTGGGTCCAGTGACACATCCACCCCGTCCCACCCGTGGGTCCAGTGACACATCCACCCAGTCACACCCTTGGGTCTAGTGACACATCCACCCCGTCCCATCCGTGGGTCCAGTGACACATCCACCCCGTCCCACCCGTGGGTCCAGTGACACATCCACCCAGTCACACCCTTGGGTCTAGTGACACATCCACCCCGTCCCATCCGTGGGTCCAGTGACACATCCACCCCGTCCCACCCGTGGGTCCAGTGACACATCCACCCAGTCACACCCTTGGGTCTAGTGACACATCCACTCCGTCCCATGCGTGGGTCCAGTGACACATCCACGCCGTCCCACGCGTGGGTCTAGTGACACATCCACCCCGTCCCACCCGTGGGTCCAGTGACACATCCACCCCGTCCCACCCGTGGGTCCAGTGACACATCCACCCAGTCACACCCTTGGGTCTAGTGACACATCCACCCCGTCCCATCCGTGGGTCCAGTGACACATCCACCCCGTCCCACCCGTGGGTCCAGTGACACATCCACCCAGTCACACCCTTGGGTCTAGTGACACATCCACCCCGTCCCATCCGTGGGTCCAGTGACACATCCACCCCGTCCCACCCGTGGGTCCAGTGACACATCCACCCAGTCACACCCTTGGGTCTAGTGACACATCCACCCCGTCCCATCCGTGGGTCCAGTGACACATCCACCCCGTCCCACCCGTGGGTCCAGTGACACATCCACCCAGTCACACCCTTGGGTCTAGTGACACATCCACTCCGTCCCATGCGTGGGTCCAGTGACACATCCACCCCGTCCCATCCGTGGGTCCAGTGACACATCCACCCCGTCCCACCCGTGGGTCCAGTGACACATCCACCCCGTCCCACCCGTGGGTCCAGTGACACATCCACTCCGTCCCACCCGTGGGTCCAGTGACACATCCACCCCGTCCCACCCGTGGGTCCAGTGACACATCTACCCAGTCGCACCCTTGGGTCTAGTGACACATCCACCCCGTCCCACCCGTGGGTCCAGTGACACATCCACCCAGTCACACCCTTGGGTCTAGTGACACATCCACCCCGTCCCACCCGTGGGTCCAGTGACACATCCACCCCGTCCCACCCGTGGGTCCAGTGACACATCCACCCAGTCACACCCTTGGGTCTAGTGACACATCCACCCCGTCCCACCCGTGGGTCCAGTGACACATCCACTCCGTCCCACCCGTGGGTCCAGTGACACATCCACCCCGTCCCACCCGTGGGTCCAGTGACACATCCACCCAGTCACACCCTTGGGTCTAGTGACACATCCACCCCGTCCCACCCGTGGGTCCAGTGACACATCCACCCCGTCCCACCCGTGGGTCCAGTGACACATCTACCCCGTCCCACCCGTGGGTCCAGTGACACATCCACTCCGTCCCACCCGTGGG
This sequence comes from Ashinkailepas kermadecensis, assembly GCA_034440615.1. Classification (NCBI taxonomy): domain Eukaryota; kingdom Metazoa; phylum Arthropoda; class Thecostraca; family Neolepadidae; genus Ashinkailepas; species Ashinkailepas kermadecensis. The sequence goes on from JAOTOM010002701.1 coordinate 48,778, forward strand.
TCCAGTGACACATCCACTCCGTCCCACCCGTGGGTCCAGTGACACATCCACCCCGTCCCATCCGTGGGTCCAGTGACACATCTACCCAGTCGCACCCTTGGGTCTAGTGACACATCCACCCCGTCCAACCCGCGGGTCTAGTGACACATTCACCCCGTCCAACCCGCGGGTCAAGTAACAACCTTGACACGTCCCACACGTGGACTCAGTGACCAATCTGACCGGCTACGGCAGCACGGCCGGGTATGTGCCATACACGGTATGTGGCCATACGGTATGTGCCATATGCAGTCAAATGCATGACACATATATGCAACGATGCGCTACCAGACTTTCAATTAATAAACTGTTGTGCCGTGTAGTTGCTCCATTCACATCTGGTAGTCTGTTCCTAAAGTGAATCTGTGAAGATTGTACCAGCCAACTGGCAGTTGGTAGTCCTAAGATGTTCGTCCAAAGGACAGGTTTTAGGAAGATCGTTTTAGACGGATCGTCGCCGGTGCCAACACCTGCCACCGTCGGCGCCCACACCTGTCAACAAGGCCACATTGTGCCAGACGGAAACAATCTTCTGATCCTTTGAGGCGAGTTTCCAGCTGACGCTCTTGTGCGAAGGCGGGATGTGGACACTTAATGCACTTATGGAGTCGAATACCAATTCAACTAGTGATTTTATATGACATCTGCATGTAGTGACAAGAAGCCCATCTTGCTACAACGAAACAGAATAGTGCAATCCGAAGCTCTAGTAACTGCCTGGTGGAGGTACGTTCCACGTGAGCCACACCTCCTCCCCGCCTGGGCGGTTATGGCTTTGTTTTTCCCTTCTATCGGATTACCACAAATGCTTAGCTTCCCTGGAGCTCTTTTACCTAAATGCTACGAAATGTTCTCCTAGTGAGAAATGTTGATTTCATCTTACATTACAGAACCCCTACCGAACATGCATATTATTACTAACTATCTAAAGCATCCACAACTGGAAAAAAGCCAACCACAGTCACCAAATGATAACAATGGCCAACAACTTATGTCCACAGCCAGCAACGACCAGCCATCAGTTACAGGTACACACCAGCCACACTATACACACTATCCACCTGCTGTACACACCAGCGGCATCAGCCGTCTCCTGCACACAGCAGAACCGGTCGCCAGTTATACACACCAGCAGAATCAGCCGTCAGCTATACAGACCAGCAGAATCAGCCGCCTCCTACACACAGCAGAACCGGTTGCCAGTTATACAGACCAGCAAAATTGGCCGCCTCCTACACATACCAACAGAACCACCTACATTCTGTATACACCATCAACTTGGTATACGCACCAGCAGAAGTTTCGGCGGGCAGCTCCGCCGGTGGCTCCACCTGCTCCGGTGTTGACGCTGTCATTCGCTTCCGCTTCCGACCGCTTGGGGTCGCCGCAGTCGCTGCCGACCCGGGCTCTGTCGGCATTCATGTGTCACGAGACGAAGCGAGTGTCGGTAATAGTGAATGGAGCCCATTCACGTCAAACGTTTGCTACAACTTCTCGACAGCTGGCTCGTCCATCCATTTTGTCGCATTGGTTCGCTATTGGGGCTTAGAGGCACATCGAATTTCGTCACATTAGTTGGTTACCATCTCAAATGGCTAGTGGCTCTAGTGGCTCAACCCTCACCGCCACATCAAAGCAGTTTTGTGACGAGAACTTCAGAAGATTGTGCCGTACGCATGTGAAGTTCGTATTAGCTGCTGGTACATTTTTTATTTACCCCACGTGTAAATGTTAACTTCCTGCGACTTAATGTCACAGAGCCATGACGTCACAAGCCGAGGCATAATTTATGCAAATTGACCAAAATTGTGGGTTATGCAATATCTTAAAATTAGTTTTTTTTTAATGTATGGTGCTTGAGGATCATCTTAGTATGCTTATCCATCACTTGCGCACGCTGTCAGGACAGTGAACCGAGGGTCATCTTAGGCCACCGACTTTATTTGAGCTCGGCTACTTTGTAAAAAAAAACTTTCAGGTACATTCTAAGGCGCTTTGCCTTTTCAATTATAATTCAACATCCATTTTCACCCTGGAGAACAGCGAAGATGTAATTTGTGATCACTTGCAGGAAACAGCATAACAATTTTCAAAAACCGGTAACATTTGACCCGACTTGGAGGGTGACCTGCGCACCGGAACAGGCCATATGCGTCACTAGTATATTGACTTGGCCCTGGGCTACACGTTGACACTCCTTTTGACACTCTTTGTCTACTTTTATCGTATGATTCGCTTGAACAGAAAAATAAACCACGAAATAGCCAATTTTCTGATATATTTTCTGGGACGTGATCTGGACGGTCATCAAATAATCTGAGGTCAAAACGTCAGTGTCTGCAGCTAGATCAAGTCCCAAAGATTCCGTTGGCGTTTGATGTCTGTCCAATTAGGGCTGGAGGACGAAGTACGAATCCCTCATCCCCAGGTGCGTTTATTCCACCCTCCCCTCCCCAGATGTGTTATGGGATGGCGAAATGCAAGTGCATGTGAGGGCTAAGGGTGCACTAGATTTCGTTAGATCGGCAACAGATGGGCGTGCGACACTGCGTCATGAGTGCACGTGACATCGACACACATTCCCCCGCCATAGACACGATACCTCAAGACCGCCGAACGACATCATGCCATGTTTCAGCGGCGCCGCCCGCTATGGCCGATCTGAGACGGTGAGATGGTGAACAGGATATATGACCTATGCAGTCGATGCGCCCCAAAACCACGCGATGGTGACCAGTCGACCTTTTACTGTCGGCCAGGAACTCCAACCCACCCCAGTGCCTTGCAGGAGATCCTGTTGCGAGGCAGCCAAACAAATAGCCTACTTGCCTTAGTAAAATATTCCAAGGTATCCCTGAGCTTTTAATAGGTTAGTTGGTTAGTAGGGAGAGGGCGAAGTAATGTACTATCTGCGCACTTGCGTCTGCAATTCCAAAAATTCATGGTTTCATTGAGAAAAATTATCAGCGTTTAAGAAGTAATGTTGGTAAAAGAGAATGAGCATCTCCTTGATTCCAAATTGTCCAGGTTATATATACAAGGTTTTCTCCACTTCATCTAATATGATACAATATAAATATTTCCGCTGAGAACAGTATTCATCGGCCAAATTTAGGTTTCACATCTCTGGAAGTGCAGTTGCTCACCAGGCAAGTTCAGGGGTGGGAGGGAAATGCGTGAACCACTATTCTCGTCATTGTTCTATACAAAAGCATCGCTCTTGTAATAGCGAGAAATAAGTTTGCGACCACCAGTGGGATTTGGTTACCTTTGCGTTTCGTCGATTTTGAAAAAAAAGAACAATATGCGAAAAACCTTACGTCTTCATTCCACGCTAATTTCTCGTCGTACGGTGGTATACTACTATATGGAGGCTTTCTTTAGCTTCTTTATCCAGACAATATATGTTGAGCTGCTATTGCACATGCGCCATTCGGGGAAATCAGGGAAACATCTGTGGCAAGGGACAGAACATTTGCATAAGCTATCATTTGTGATTGAGGCTTTTGCAGCAACTGCGTATGACTAGCCTACACGGAGGGAGCAATGGTGAGTGCTGAGCCCGCTGGTGAAGGTAACTGCAAGCTACACTAAAAGGCTACAACAAAAGATTTTGCCTAATTTCCGAATATCGTTTTCATCTTTTTTACTTTTCCACCTGATCATATTGTGATATGTATTTGTTCAGCAAGATTCGCCAACAAAACAAATCATACAATCCCTTTAAAACCAGAACTTACAAAATAAGGTACAACTTTTCACGGCAGAGACAATGGCATGGAAGCACCGAGACATAAAGACTTAGTTAGTTATTTGGGCTTTAGGGCGCTTCAGACTTAAGGATTAATAAGAGCCACAGTGGGTCATCTGGGTTCAGCCCACAATAGGAAGATATTACGAGAGAAGAAAAGGAAAGGGACCAAATCCCTTCATAAATGTTGCATGGTGTGTTCTAGAAAAAACTATCGACTCAATTGTGCAGGACCAATCTCACCAGCATCACATTCCAGAATGGAAGTACTAAATCCCCTGCCATGCATACCTGCTACGAGCATAATTCCCATTGATAAGCATTGTCTAGGACACTTACCAGCATCAATCCCAGCGTATCCACCCGAATTATATTTCCTTACTGCACAGCTTATACTTGAAAAATAAGGTTCTTGGATCTGAAGTAATTTATATATCCTATTTTTAAACAGTCAATGAGAGACTCCTCACTATATCACAAGGCAGCCTATTCCACTGATCAAACACCCGCGTGATCGTTACACACGCGTGACTCACCAATATCAATCCAACTTCATTTACTCAATTTGCTGCCTCCCCACTGCACATCTTGTGATAACAAATATGATTATGCAACCTAAAAAATTCATCCATCCTTCTTTTAAACACAGTGAATGAGGGACATGAATTAGATTCAAGCACACACATTTATAATACAAATTTAAATGAGCACGTTCTGGGCAAATGTTACTTCTTCTTTAATGCATTACCTGTTCAGTTTTGCTGCAAATATGATGGCGTGCCCAGCCAATTTCTAATATAAATTTGGAGAAAAATTGGAATGGTAGGCACCTGCACATCGATGTGTAACAAAATGCGGCCATGCCCCCTTCACACCGTCGCGTGCTCCACTGATACAGTCACAATCAACACTCGACGACTGTGTGACCAGAGACGACGGAAAATGCACTCGACCATGCAGCACAGTCAACCACTGCACACTGACACACTGACGACACACTGACGACATGCTGACGACACACTGACGATATGCTGACGACACACTGACGATATGCTAACGACACGCTGATGACACACTGACGACACGCTGATGACACACTGACGGCACAAAGACGACACGCTGACGACACAATGACACGCTGACGACACAATGATGACACAATGACGACACGCTGACGACACAATGACATACTGACGACATAATGACGACACAATGACACGCTGACGACATACTGACGACACGCTGATGACACAATGACGACACATTGACGATATGCTGATGACACAATGACGACACACTGACACACTGACGATATGCTAACGACACGCTGACCACACCATGACAATGACATACTGACGATATGCTGACGACTCATTGACGATACGCTGACACACTGACGACATGCTGACGACACACCGACGACATGCTGACGACACACCGACGACATGCTGACGACACACATGTCCGAATGTTCTATGCGTCTGTCCCAAGCCCGGGCAAGGTGGGGACAATACCCAACTCAGGCGCTGCTATCTGACTCGGACCAACACGGAAGCCACTCCGGCAACCACGTAAAACAATTCCAGAATGACATTCTGGCCCCACTTTGGTAACGATCCAAAATCCTCCCCTACTCTTTCTACCTCCACTGATGGAAGTCTGGCACATCGTCACGAACCAACGCTATCTTGGAACCGAATCTGCCGGTTTGCGTGTTGTACATCCTCGCCAGTCTATGAACAGGGGTATGGTTCACAACCGGGAAAAAATAATGGCATTCTTTTTTTTCCATGGTGGAACCGGTTTCATGACATGTACCGCAATCCAGCTTCCCCACCACTGTTTCCACGGGTACTGCTTGTAACGCAACATCGTTTGCATGAACTTAAATAGCAGCGTTTTCTCCGAGCCAGATATATAGTGTACTGTGAAATTCCACCCATCGGAAAACATCACCGAACCGTCACGAACTGGGCAGTGATTACATACTGAGCTCAATGTTGGCCTGCGATCACAGCTGAAACGCGGGCTCTGGTCACACCCAGCTGACGCTGGTCAGCTGACTACGCACCGGACAGTGATCACGACGGCATCCGTGCCAGGTGAGCACATGCACTCAGCTCACGCTGGCCAGCTGATCACGTACCCGCGCCAGGTGAGCACATGCGCTCAGCTGATGCTGGCCAGCTGATCACGCACCGGTCAGCTGATCACGTACCCGCGCCAGGTGAGCACATGCACTTAGCTGACGCTGGCCAGCTGATCACGTACCCGCGCCAGGTGAGCACATGCGCTCAGCTGACGCTGGCCAGCTGATCACGCACCGGTCAGCAATCACGGCACCCGAGCCAGGCGAGCACATGCACTCAGCTGACGGTCATCTCATATATTGGAGAATGCACAGGCCTTATTGATTAGATCCCGAGCTAGATTCAACGTTGAAGCAGCAATTTCGATAAGTTGATCAATCAAGTTGGACAATTGCCTCACTTAATCAAACTGTTTCAATTCATTATCAAAGTAATGGCTTCCGAAATACAATGCTTATGTTTCGTCTACACGTAAATCGCTGACTTCCTATTTGGCCCCTGAGGTGTGCCGGCAGGACGGCATTTAGCGTCCATGCACACACGTGGCCAATCGATGCGCCCTTAAACCCAACTAACTAACTAACTGACACACGTGGCCAAGACACGAATGTATGGCTGGTTTATTTAGGCTTCTCTCACTCTTGGCATTTGCAACGTATCACATACGACCACAGAGCTCTGTGCAGTGTTATATCCATAAATCGCACGTGAGGAAAATAACGTTAATTGACAGTTATATGACCAATCACATTGCACCCGGGTCGCTTGCCGGGACATTTACTTCACTCTTATGCACAGAGCTCATAAGCGTTACAATAAATGCCAATCAATATTTTGGGATTAATTGTTGAGATTGTATGTGCTGGAGATAATGCGATTGTGCGCTGTTTTGCGTTTTCAAACGTTGCGTAAAATACAGACAATTCCCCGAATTTCTTTTTGCTTGGTTGGTGTTGCTGGGGAAGTTCAATTGCGCGATTTGGCGTCGCTCGCTTCATGTTAGGCAAATATTCCCGAGAGGAGGGGAGGGCGACCCTGGACGGTACTAAATCCTACAGGTGTACTGTACGATGGTGGATATAAACGGCGGCATTCGGGTACCAGGGAACCGGCCAGGAAAGCACTAGATGAAGAGGACTAAGCCGAATTGGAGTTTAGATGCGAGGTCGCGGGAGTGGACGGCCGTAGCCTCGTGTGTAGAAGCAGCTTGTACTCGATAGTGGCAACATTACAACAGCAGCAGCTGGCTGGCCTGTGGATGCAATCGGCACTCGGGGGAGCGGTAACAGCAGCAACAGGCTGGTCTATGGTTGGTACCCAGAGTGGTACCGCACAGTTGCGGGCGACAGCATCGGCAGAAAATCCTTGCTTGAAATTCTTTTGAAAGAAAAACAGCGAGAAATAATGTGTTGCTAAGCAATAGCGTAAAACTGTATTGCACCACACATAACCGAGCCAACACAGCTAGCTTAGAAACACACAGTGCCTCGACCAGCATTGCAAGTCGTCCAGTGTCGCAAACATACTCCGCAACTAAAATGACTACTTGATAATGTCATCAGCTATATGTATCCGCCTGGCTACCGCAGTCAGTACTGGAATTGAGCGAATGGTGGCGACGCAGACTGGCGCAAGGTCGGCACGCTGCCTGCACGACATCTGATCTTATCACCGTACCATTACAATGAACGCAGTCTAGCGCAAAACTGCCGACACAATGCATCGCCACCACAAAGGGATCTCATACGCCAACCATTTCACTCTGACAATATCGCACACCGCGCGATGCGAGATGTTTGCTCTGGTGTTGGACGCGTCACCTCCGCGCCAGAGTGGACCATGCAGGCGACACAGCAGACCGGGCCTAGAGTTAGCATGTGGCCGTTACAAGTTCGTCCGGAGCGGTCTGGGAGGTGGTCACAACCAGCTGGACGTGCGTTAGTCATTTGTACAGCACAGTCGGCCGTACACCAGACGGCCGTACGCCACAGATGGCCGTCCGCCACAGACTGCCGTACGTCAGACGGTCTTACACCACAGACGATAGCGCCAGTCCACCAAACCCACTGGACGCCCGGGGAGCACGGCTCTCACAGCGGTGCCGGGACGCCGGCCGCGCGGCAGCTCGTGGCCGTCACCGACCATTAAGCCGGCGCGGTCGGCCGGTCTGGCCACACTGGAGCCACTCCAGCCACTATGGAGCGGGACCGGTCCACTCCGGTGCCAGCGCCGGCACGGGACCGGTCCACTCCGGTGCCAGCGCCCACACAGGACCGGTCCACTCCGGTGCCATCGCCGGCACGGGACCGGCCGCTGGCCACCATCGTGCCGTGCTTCCGCCAGGCTCCGGTACACCAGCCGCCCGGTGCGGCAGGTCAGGGGCGGAACTCCACATCCGACACCGCACGTGAGACAGCGCACGGCGTGGCCACAGTCGACGCCACACAAGTGGCGTGCTCGGCCCGGCTACGCTCCACTGGCTAGAGACGGCCCGGCGCGCGGCGCGACTCCCACCGACACCGTTCGGCTGATTTAGCGCCGTCGTCGCCGGCCGCAGCGGGCCGTACGCGTGCCCGGGAAAGTAGGCGGCACGAGGCCGGCACGAGAACGATACGAGGCCGATCCGGTACGGGACGGCCAGCTGGTACTCGGCTCAGATTCGCGTGCCACAGCACGATATTACCGGCGGCTGACGACCCAGTGGAGCACGTGCTGGCACACGTGCTGGCTGTCCGTTGTGGCACAGGTTGTCTGTCCGTGAGCTCGCGTCCAGCCACTGGACGACATGGCTATGTTCGATGACTACGCAGGCCGAACGTCACGGGCGCCGACCGCAACGTTCGCAGGAGAGGGGCTCATACCAGCGAGACGAGACAAGCTCGCAACAACGTTGTGACGGAGAAGTGTGGCTCAGCGGCACGGGGACGCTGTTGGTCGGTGTTCCTGGGATACCGCCGCGTGGGTCGCTCAAACTTGTGGCGGATGCGATGCTGCCATCACAGCACCCTGAGAGGCGTAGCGAGACATCATGTCTCCTGCGCGGAGACACCATCACGGCGCCCTGAGACGCGTAGCGAAACGCCATGTTTCTTGCGCGGAGACACCATCACGGCACCCTGAGACGCGTAGCGAGACGCCACGTCTCCTGCGCGGATACACCATCCTCTGGAGACTCCGCGAGTGGTAGAGTTTCGGAGGAGACTGGCTGGATTGGCACACGTTCTGGTCAGTCGGAGATGGACCGCGTCAGCGTCCCTCAATCGAGCCGCGGACGAAGGTCATCAGTGTGACTCGATCAAGCCGCTGGCGTCAGCATTTCGCGATCAAACCTCTAGCTGACAGCATCAGCATTTCTCGATTAAGCCTCTAGCTGACAGCATCAGCACTTCATGATCGAGCCGCGGATGACGGTGGTCAGCGCGACTCCACCGAGCCGCGGTTGGTGTCAGTGCACCTCGATCGAGTCGGAGGGCGTGTCGGCCGACTGTGTCGACAGTGACGGCAGACTGTCGATGGAGCCGGAGAGGCTGGAGCCGGCCGGCGACTCGTGCAGCACGGCGGGCCGGTGGGCGGCCCGGCAGCGGCGACGCGACACCAGCCAGCCGCCCACGCGCGCCGACACGTAGCTGACCACGCAGCCGGCGCACGCCACGAACACCACCAGCACCACGTAGGGAAACCAGGAGAGCGCCGCGCTGCCGCCGCTGCCGCCGCCGCCGCCGCCGCCGCCGCCGTCGTCGGCGTCGTCGGTCAGTCGGCCCGATGCGAACTCGACGGAGCGGGGCGCGGCGCGGCCGGACGGCGGCAGACGAGGCCAGGTGCGGCGGGCCTGCTGCACACCGATCCTGGTGAAGGGCCGGCCCTGGACGGACGTGTCGGAGGCGGCAGAGGCGGCGGCAGCTGTCACCAGCAGGGCCGCCACCAGGCGAGCGGCGGCACACATGGCCCGAGCACGCGCCACGGCGTCACTGCGGCCACTGGGCGGCCGGCCGCCGCACACACTCGACAACGGCGATGGCGGCGGCGGCGGCGGAGGCGGGCCGCCGCCGCACACTAGTCATGTTCCTCTCACCGCTGCAGCTGGCACCGAGACCGACAGTCGCGGGCACAGCCAGTCTGTCCACAATGGGGCCGAGGTAATGGCGGCTGTGGCAGATGGACAGAAAAACAGACAGCCGGCCTGTTTATACTGGATCCGAGATACTAACTACTGTCACAGACCGACAGTCACAGACGCAGCCGGCCTGTCAATACTGGTGATGATTATTGGGGTTTTAGGGTGCGTGCACCCCAGTGGGTTATACTGCACCCATAACAAGCTTGCTTAAGCACGCGACAGATTGCAGCATACGAATATAAAACATCGTTAGTTATTTGGGCATTAGGGCGCTTAATAGAAGATCTGGGGAAGCAAATTATCAGCTACGCAGGTGCATATATTACGTCAAATCCTATCTCCGCAAGGAAGCCCAAAACTGCGCTATTGTGTATACACCGGGAATAATTTCCCAATAACTCCTTCAAGTTCAGAGTATTCGCATCATATTCGAAGTCGCGCCTACGTTCTTCTGTGTATGGTGGGCACGCCACCAGCACATGGTGCACAGTCAGACCGGCATTACACCCCACACATTTCGGCCTTTCGTCCCCGCATAATACATACCTATGTGTTGCTAGAGTACGACCAATTATGAGACGACAGATGGCTACCTCGTCCCTTCTAGTTTGGCTGAAGGACGAAGGCCACAGCGCTAAGTGTGGTTTGGTTTGCTTTAATTTGCTGAACTCTGCTTAGTCCATCTGCCCTGCCACTGTCTGATAATAAATGATGATATAATTGGGTAGTGGTCACTGGCTGGAAGTGGGAGCACGCGACTACTTGGTGCTTGTGCTGCACGACTTGCAGCCTGATCGGCCAGCTATTTACCACGTATTCCGACATGTGCTGGGATCCAGCAGTGTTCCTTGTTTTCCCATGCGATGTAGCGAAGTAAGTTGCGATAAAATGTCTGGTACTATGAAATGTTGCTGGTTAAAACTGCGCAAAGCAAAGACTGCTCAGATAATCAGTCAAAATAGCATGTAAATCTTCGTCGTCGACCTCGATGTAAGCAAGGGTTTTGCTGATGGCCATCAACTCGGCAGTGAAGACCGTGGCGTGTGACGGGAGAGGGAAAGATCTTGTGGTGGATCCTCTGACGAAAGCACTACCCACGCCGGTGTCAGTCTTTGAGCCATCTGTGTATGTGACGATGTAACCATGATATGCTGAAGAAATGTGTTCTAATGTACGTGATAGTAGCTCCTCTTTTGTCATATCTTGTTTCTCTCGGCAGCGAGGGCGATGTCAATGAAGGGGGAGATCAGCTCCCACGGGGGAGTAGTTGTTTGCTCATACTGCCTAATTCCTTGCATTCGAATTTTCATTTGTCTCAGAAGCGTTCTCATTTTCACACTGTAAGGCATTCCTCTCTTAACGTGATCACGAATGGCCGCATGCATGTCACGGAATACTGTCAATACTGGAGCCGAGATAATGACGACTGCAACGGACAGTCCGTCATACCCGACCTGTCCATGCTGGAGCCCAGTTACTGACTGACTTGAGTCTAGTCATACTGGAGCCCAGTTACTGATGAGTGTGGCAGACACAGTCAGCCTGTCCATACTGGAGCCGAGATACTGACGACTGTGACAGACCGACAGTCACGAGCACAACCGGCCTGTCAATACTGGGGCCGGGATAATGACGACTGTGACAGACCGACAGTCACAGACACAACCGGCCTGTCAATACTGGAGCCGAGATACTGACGACTGTGACAGACCGACAGTCACAAACACAACTGGCCTGTCAATACTAGGGCCGAGATAATGACGACTGTGACAGATCGACAGTCACAAACACAACCGGCCTGACCATACTGGAGCCGAGATGCTGACGACTGTGACGGACAATCAGTCAGTCATTCCCGGCCTATCCATACTGGGGCCCAGTCACCGACTGACTGGAGCCTAGTTACTGACGACTGTGGCAGACCGATAGTCACAGACGCAGCCGGCCTGTTCATACCGGGGCCGGGATACTGACTTACTGGCTGTGCCAGAATTACTCCCGTCGCATTGTGACTGTTGTTCAAAGACAAAATGACATCCTGGCACAAGATTTAACTTTGCGCATTATTTCCAGATCACGTTCGGTAATTATCTACTTCGGTAATATGTCAAAACGTTTTTGGCTCCACTTGCATTACTTCCGTGGCGTACGTGTCTCTGAGTAATACAGTTTAAAATGTTCTTGCACTTTTTGCGTCGTAACAATGAACGTCTCTTCCAAGCTAATTCTCCGAAGGAATTCCAGCCTTTCAGGCAGGAGTTTGAAGCAAAGGGAGATGGGCAAAAGCAAGCAGAGGCAGCATGATGGAATTATTCGGGATGGAAATTGAGGAGCTTCACAAGAAAGTAAGAAATGTTTGGAAAATGTCAAGAACAGGTGAGTTTAGCACTCACTCCCACACACATTATGTAAAGCCTAATAACCTAACCTGTGCATGTAAAACCTAACCTCGCGGGTGTTCATGACAATGCAATAATTAAAACAGCATACTTATGACATCATTTTTGTTTTTCAATATCTCATGATAACAGGGGCGCAGGGAAAAGAACGCAACCCGCACATGGGGAACCCTTTTAATTATACATAATTTCCTCATGAACCAAATGGCGTTGCATGAAAATCATCGTCTTGAACGTCGTACATCTCTTTGGTTGGTTATTGGCTTTACGACACGTCGACCGTTGAGCCATATAGCGTCGCCAATCTCTCACGCCGATTGGTCGCGGGCGAAGAGTAGCGACAGGTGAGACTCGAACCCACAATCTTTCGATTGTGAGACGAGCATCTTACCCCAAGACCACTCGTCCCCCCGTACTACATCTCTTACCATACAAGAAAGATCCTTAATCTACTTCGGTCGTTTCCCTCGCGCCCACGAATTAAGCAGTGGGCCGTGACGCAGACGGCGTCCTGACGGCTCGCCCCGTCCACGCGTCTCCAGAGCCGCGGCCGCAGCCCAACAGTCGACAGCCGGCGGCCGTGCGGTCACCGTCGCGGTCGGCCCGCCCACACCCGGCGCGTCGGTAACACTGGTCACCCGCCCACCATCTGCCGCGCTAGTGCAGGACACCCAGCAGCCGCCAATGTGGGGCGTCTGTGGCCGCGCACACACCCGCAGTCGAGTCGAGAGCGGCACGGAGGAGGCGAGCGGTCGTGGAGCCGGCGCCGCTATATCCGCCGCCTATTCGGCCGGCACGGAAACCATGGAGACGTGAATAACCGTAGCCACACATTCATGCGTGTGTGCACGCGTACAAGCAATTCTGAGTACTAGCGTGTGTGAGTGTATACATTTGGACAAGTTGAAGCATGCACTCGTCAGCATGCATGCTGTGTAAGGATGCATGTACACACAGCTGGATCGGAATACTACCACACCGACGAATGTCCGATAATTTGATTCGAGTTGTGTGCGGCTTTTGTCCGATGTGCCACATCACGGCAAGAGACAGCTCAAGTTCCTAGGCGTGGAAACATATTCATTATATTCCCAAACATCTCAACCTCAATATTTCACAAAGTCATGTTGATCAGTGTACGACACTGAAGCCAAAATTCACTTAGCCGTCGATGCTCTGGTCCGTGACAGGTTCCTCCACATCGCAAACGGAAAGGCACTGATTATCCTGAAGACATTGTTACACATATATGCAAGCCGTGTGCCTATAGTTATCGATAGTAAGTGCGATAAGAACCGTACCTGACCTGTCGCTACCCCTCGCCCGCGACCAACCGGCGTGAGAGATTGGCGACGCTATATGACTCAACGGTCGACGTGTCGTCAAACCAATAACCAACCAACCGTACCTGAAACACTATATGGAATTGCAGCCAATCGTTAACTTTTTATCCTGACAATGGCGCAGAAGTTTTGGAGTGACAGTGAAATGCGCGGCAACAAAAAGTAGTTTTCTTCTGGACACCATTTTGGAGTTGGTTGGCCATTGGGACGTCGACTGATATCGCACACTACTGCAACGAAGTTAACTTTGGACGCCTCTTTCGAAATGCATTCGGCTCCCAGGTGTTCAGACTATTCGAGTCTGGTCATGAACGTTCCAAGCGGAGGCCGCCGCCGACGTGCCGGAGCTGACATGGGGCTTTTTTGACGCCACGGACAGCAGTGGCGACATCGTGTTGTGATGAGGTCAGCCAGCATCCGTCCCCACCGAGCGCCGACGGCCAGCCGGCCGAGACTGTGTCGTTGTGACATGACACAGTCGGGTGTCGTCATTGTGACACCCGTGTCGCCATTGTAGCAAGCGGCACATCCAGGGCAAGGGGCTGGTCGGAGCGCGATGACCGGACCCCTCCCTTCGCGGTGTGGTGCAATAGGTGTCGTCGGTTGGCAGGAGCGCTGCCCCTCCCCTATTTGCAACCTGTACGCCTCCCGCGCGAGCGACGGCCCCTTATCAACCAGTCGTCGCAGGGAAGCCGGAAAAATCAATTGGTGCTGGTCAGCCAGAGAGGTGAAACGGAATTTTGTTGTCGAGGCTGGGAAGATACAGCCTGGGATAAGATGTAGACTTTGGAACGATTGACGTCACTGTTGGAACTGTTGTTCAAGTGATCGCCGTTTGGTTAACTATCAGCCCGGTCAATACAAGGACAATAACGGCTGGTGCTTCTGAAGAAGCTGTCGAATTTAAGAACTTGCGATTTTTGAGAAGAGTCGAATTGGGAACCAGTTATCGTACAAACGAGGCAAACAATAAACTATCATTGTCGAGCGAATTAAACTTGCCTACACTACCGTCGCCAATACCTCAGCACATTGAACAAGAGCGATCCCCTTGGATACAACGTGGTGATAAAGCTCCTCATGCGGAGTTCTTCGATTGCAATGAATCGATGGTGTTGAATGCAAGCTGACGCGTATCACGACAATTTCAACTACCATATGTGCATACAACCACCGAAATGGAACGCCCGCATACATATTGAAAACAACTATTCTGAAGAACATTGCCATGGCTGTCCGGCAGCTGATCTGCCAAAGATATCCGGTAATGCCCGGCGAAAAAGCCACCTTCCAAAAAACCCAACATAATACGTTATTCTTGGGGTCATGTTAATAATTTAATACATCCCAGCAAACCAAGTAATTAGTAATACATCAATATAACAAAATATGAGATGCCAAAACCAATCATGCCCAAACGAACATACGATGTTTTTCTCCCCCCCTCCCACACACACACATATAAAAAATCGAATTAATGGAACTAAAAACCATCGGCGTATGCATGAGCAAGGTGGCCAACAGATCCGTTGGTATTTTACGACACTTGGCCATACTGCCTGGGAACATCCATCCCGAGGCTGGTAGTGGATGCCACCCCGAGCAGTTTTCTCGCGGCGATCGGAAAACGGCGCGCAGCAGCACGCAGCTGTTTGCAGATCTTACGCTATTTTGTTTTCGGTCAAGTCGTGTGAGGTCACTGAGCTATGGCGTCGTTTCTGAGCTATGCTCAGTGTGTTTCTTTTGTATAAATCACAGTTTCTGCCTGTTTCATGCACTTGCGTTCAGATGGTCCACATTTCATTTTCGTACGTTCTCAGACCACGCCGCGACATACGTAAAACTATCCAGGTCAAACAAGGTACCTGACCCTCACTGACATCAGATGACACGTTTGACACAATGCATTTCAGGGCATTTATACGACCTAACTTCGAATTGGCAAAGCGTTCACCACCGGTGACTGTAAGCATAGTTATACAAGCCACCTTCTAACACGCCTGGGTAACCTCCTAGGGTTTGACCTATCCTGGTTCGCTAACCATATTCGTTACCAAGCCACATACTACGTCGGTAGATTTGTGCGAACCTACTCTTTAGTTGGTTATTTGAGATTACGGGCACTTCGACCAAAAGATGTGATTATTTAGAGCTCAATAATCCACTCTGCATCTGGTGTTTAGTTGGCAACTCTATCTTAAGTGCATTCGGTGCTTAGTGCGGATGAAGATATCGATTCTCGTTTATGGAAAAGTTGACTTTTGGTCTGCTCTTTATCAACACTGGTTGACAACATGCAGACAACCGATACCCTCGGATTCGTCTCATGACACGATAGGCAATGATTTTCTCCAGGGATCTATTCCACAAAGAGGCGATGTGGCGGGGACATCACAGCCCCACCCCGCCCATCGGATGGACACTGCGACACGCGCTCGAAGACGATGGTTAAACCAGCCCAGACAACGATTTAAGCCGCATTCACGTACTGATAAGGGCAGGCTGCACATCAGGACGGCAAAATGGCGGCCAAACTAGCTTTCGTCATGATGGTAGACAAGGACGGTTTTAATCGGCTACAATCGGTTTCGACTTGTTGAAGTCAGATTCATGAAACATGGCATTCACGCGACAGTATCATTTATATCTTCATTAGAGGCAGGCACGTAGTGTGTACGCCGAATGAATGTGAAATAACAGCCTCCAGTTATGTGATGTGAATGTACATCACAGAAGGAACTTCCCCAGTAAATTATGAGTGGCCATCTGGTAGCTATAAACCATCTCTGGTGAAGATCATCTGGGATGGACTATCTTACGAATGGATCGTTCTATGAAAACATAGGCTACCAGTAAGAAACAAACTTCGTACGACAGAGCGAGTCAGCGTCCGAAACCAACATGACAAGAGAATTGCAGTGCTAATTAGAGAAAGTGCTAGCCAAGCACTGTTAACACTACTTTGCTCCCGCCTGCCATCATTAGCGGCGGCGGTGGGCCAGCTAGCCCGACTACCAGTCTGAAGATCTGCTGGATTGAGCAGCCCAGAACTGTCAGACGGCTAATACCGTGCCTTTCTAATGCGGCCGACAGCCAGACCGACGCTGTCGCAATCTCACGGACCGGTCCTGTGCGGCTCGACCGACTGCCACTGGTGCCAGGTCTCACCACAGCCCAGTGCTAAAATAATGATGTCTCGTTAAGTGGGAGATGTCGAAACGAATACAGCAGGATGTCAAAATCGCCATGGAAATAATTTTATTAAAAAAATTTAATCTTGCAAACCCAGTTTTGGGACAATTGCGTACGTGTCATTGTTCCGACTTTACTTGTTTTTGGAGGTACCTAATTTGTTGACACCGATATCAACGATAACGATGCAAACACCTATGCTATAAACTGGCAATGTATAACATAACACATCATACGTAATCCCTATACTTGGAATCGCGCCATGGGATGTTCGTTATCACGATCCCGGATCCGTTATGATCCGCATGATACTTGTAAACGGGATGGATAGAAACGAGGAATGAATACTTCATAAATACACACCAAGAAGTACGCCGTTGATACTACTTTGGGAGGGATGCCGATTCAGTGTTCAGTAAGTGGTATATTCCACCATATTTGGCGAATAATGTATTACTGCCACAGCCCGCTGACACACACTACATGTAAATGGTGCCAGGTCTCAACACAGCCTGCTGACCCACACCACCTGTTAACAGTGATTCCACTGGTACCACCACTGCTACAACCACAGCCTGCTGACACACACTACATGTAAATGGTGTCAGGTCTCAACACAGCCTGCTGACCCACACCACCTGTTAACGGTGATTCCACTGGTATCACCACTGCTACAACCACAGCCTGCTGACACACACTACATGTAAATGGTGTCAGGTCTCAACACAGCCTGCTGACCCACACCACCTGTCAATGGTACCTCTATTGGTACCAACACAGCCTACTGACCCACACCACCTGTCAATGGTGCCTCCACTGGTCCCACCACAGCCTGCTGACCCACACCACCTGTCAATGGTGCCTTCACCGGTCCCGCACAGTCTGCGGACACACACCACCTGTCAATGGTGCCTCCACCGGTCCCCGCAGTCTGCGGACCCACATCACCTGTCAATGGTACCTCCACTGGTCCCACCACAGCCTGCTGACCCACACCACCTGTCAATGGTACCTCCACTGGTCCCGCCACAGCCTGCTGACCCACACCACCTGCCAATGGTGCCTCCACTGATCCCACCACAGCCTGCTGACCCACACCACCTGTCAATGGTGCCTCTACTGGTACCACAGTACCATGCTGCTCAGATCGCCTGCCAATGGTACCTCTACTGACCCCACCGCACTGTGCTGCTCAGATCGCCTGCCAATGGTACCTCTGCTGACCCCACCGCACCGCGCTGCTCAGATCGACTGCCAATGGTACCTCTACTGACCCCACCGCACTGTGCTGCTCAGATCGCCTACCAATGGTACCTCTGCTGACCCCACCGCACCGTGCTGCTCAGATCGACTGCCAATGGTACCTCTACTGACCCCACCGCACTGTGCTGCTCAGATCGCCTGCCAATGGTACCTCTACTGACCCCACCGCACCGTGCTGCTGAGATCGCCTGTCAATGGTACCTCTACTGACCCCACCGCACTGTGCTGCTCAGATCGCCTGCCAATGGTACCTCTACTGACCCCACCGCACCGTGCTGCTCAGATCGCTTGCCAATGGTACCTCTACTGACCCCACCGCACTGTGCTGCTCAGATCGCCTGCCAATGGTACCTCTACTGACCCCACCGCACTGTGCTGCTCAGATCGCCTGTCAATAGTGCTGGGTAGTGTGCCAATAACGATTGTGAGTTTGGGCATGACAGTAGAAAGTTATTCCTGCAAAGGTTGCAAAAAGACGCGAATGTTCAAGCAAGACGTCGAATATAGGATTTTCGAGTTAAGATCTATGGTGCCTTAACCGACGCCCTACTGGGGTAGACGGCAGAACGCACCCTGCTGGGGCGGAGCGGAGAAATAATGTCCCGTGACTAACTGTTGGTCATTGGAGTGCCATTTGGGGTTATTTCGAAAACTGTTTTGGAATCGCGAAGAACGGTTGCGTCTATTCGGAAGTAAACAATCTAAAAATAAAATTACGATAATTTATATCCCTGAAATTGCCGGAACTTAAACACCAAAAAAAGTATTGGTAGACTACATCCAGGAGCCATACTAACAGCCCACCTTGCGAGTAAAAAGGTGCACGGTTCGCTATAATTTGCCATTATAATACTGGAACTTATCACTTTTCATGATCCAAAAAATGACGGCTTCAAGAAAAAGAAACAAAATCCTAGATAGCAGTCCAGTTGTAACAATTGACCAGGGCAAACGATCAAAATTGTACGTCCATATGCTTAGCGAGCAACTTGCAGAGGACTTTCAAAGTTGAAAAAGTCAACTTGGAAGCGAGTTCGCTTAGCTTGACAAAGGTCGGTGATCGTTGATGACTTAACACCAAAATACCAACACAGCATGCGGAATTGATGTAGGAACAACTACTCCAAAACGTGACGCGCTGGTGAGCACCGCTTGATTTCAGCACCACAAATATTCCCCGGTGGGGGTGGTCAGGATTTGCTTCCAAGTCTCAGCAGGGAGTAGGCTAAAATAAATCGCCCGAACAAAAACTTTCACTGTCATTTCCTCATTCCTGGATATGCTCAGTTCTTTGTCGTTTTGAGTGCGATAACAGATAAATATGGGACATATTTTGATGATGTTTGAGGCAGAAGTGAATACTTACTCCCAGCTGGGTGCCGTTTTCCAGCCGGATCCTACCGCAGCCTGCCGACCCAGGCCGCTTGTCAGTAGTGCTTCCACTGATTCAATGTGCTAAAATTATCCCACTCGTCCGTCCGTCCCGTGCTACTCGGGTATTTGGAAACGTGGTACTCGCCATGTACAAAACCGCGGTAGCATTGCTCGTGGATATTATACTACATAAATTATCGTGTCCGGGAAAGTCGGTAAAACAACGCGATGGTGTGCTTTCTGAGGGCTATCATTCCATGACAGGATCTTATTTGTATGCAACATGACAATCCGACATCCTCGTGACTGAAATAAAAGCTAGTATGGTTGGACACCAAGGTGACGCAATACACGAAAGGCCAGTAAACGTGCTCACGGTGAATGACCGCCGGCCCTTCAACGTCATCCAAACTCAGCAAGAATTACATCAACCTGCACAATCGTCTTTCATCGGGGGAGAGCAGTTAGTTCCACCAGGAGCAGTAGCGAACAGCCAGTCACCGGTGCTGCCCGCGTGTGGTAACTGTCGTCAGCTGTCAATGAGGCGTGACGACTCCGATGGCGTGATCCACGCGGCGGTGCTCACGCTGCTCTCAGCTCCCATGGTGACAAGTGAAAGTGACACCAGTCACGACGGATGGTCGCGAACAGCTCGGAACGTTCTCCAATCGCTACCATTGTTGCATTATTGGTTATTGTAATCAACTTTGGTAGTGACAGGGAGACATCTGAATCTCCTTAGCTGCTGATTGTGTGGCTGTCTACTGGGAATCGTGTGCGACATTTACAAGCCAACACCTTGGAACAATCAATTCGTGGGATTACTTCATGGGCCGCATCACTGCTCAATACTGCAATGCAATGCTGGATAACAGCACCCACACATGGTCATCTGGAGACATATCCGACGACCTGGCTGTCGAAATGCACACTTTTGAGGGGCCTTGACTCCACGCTGGCTCGACACCTTGTACCAAATAATTCCAATGTTATATGGGGCCCAATGGGTGACCACCCTCCCTAATCGATTTCGGCCTTTGCATGCCCTCTATGCATCGGGCTTCCACTGATTCTCAGAAATTGGCGCCCGTCTGGAGAAGAAAGGAAACGGTGTAAAATTCACCACCATGCGGTGGTGGCGGTTGGAGCAGTGGTGCTGGCGGCCAGTACCTGTGGCGGGAGTGCCGCTGGATTTGGCGGGAGTGCCGCTGGATTTGACGCGGGATCTCCTGGCGCCGGTCTTTGGTGTGGCGGGCGGCGCGGCGGCTGCAACACACAGCCGGCCGTCAGTCGGGCAGGGGTCGGCACACGTACTGTCCGACACCTCCACGTCGGACACTGTCGCCGACAGGCACCAGGCGGTGTGCCCGACGGTCGGAGCCAACATCGGCGGCAGGCCGCGTGCGTCTCGCCCAGCGCAGACGAAAGCGCCACCACAGCAGCGACATACATCACGGCTCTCAAATCCCACGCCGTTCACATCTCACAGGCTGGCCGACACGCCGGTGAAAACCGCGTCAGCTGGGGGACACCGGCCCGCACGCTCACCGACAGTGGCGTGCGGGCACAAACTGCAGACGCTTCAGTGGCAGTTTGACCACATAAATCGACATAATCAATAATTTAACATGCATGCCGGTGTACCGGTGAAAGCTACCCCCCCCTGGGGGAGGGTGTGGGTAAAATCGTCATGTAGATGCTGCTGCACATCTCCAACCGTCGTATCGTCAGAACAACTAGACTAGATCCTGCAGAAATTTGGTTTGCGTGATGCGCTCTAAGTCTCACAGAAGTGGAAGTGGAAGTGGCCTGGGCGGCCAATCACGCAGGTCGCGAGGCCAACCTTCGGACATTGACGACTGTAACAGTCAGAGCTAATACGACAATTTGTTGTGTTTTACACATGTGTTTGTGTTTTACATGTCTCGCCCTATCTGTGGAATCTATTTCACAAGAAACAACAAGCTGCCGACATCTACTTGCATCTGCTACACTTTGGAGCATCCCAGTTAGAAAGTTGGAACCCGTGCGTGGCGTAGTTATTGCCAAGCTTCAATCTTAACTAGTTTTAGTTTACGGAACACGATGAAGGATAAATAACTTCTGCCAGTATCAGGGGAGACATTACTGCCGCTGGTCCAGTGCGGGCAAGCGACGGGCTATGAAGTCCCCCTGCTGCAGACACAGGCTCGTGTACCAGATACCGCAACAGGGGTATATGGTGGACCGACCGCAACCCTTGACGTATTCAAATGTGTGAAGCGTGCTCGGTATTTAACAGAGGCACATAGAGGATACAATGCCTTCGGTGCTGATGTATGTGCATCGAGACAAAAAAAACAATTCGCTTCAACCGAAATCGCATGCAGTTTTCCTGAAATCCGGTTCATCTGTCGGCTATGATATGGTACGTATCTTAACCTTAAATGTACTTAAATGTAAAGGTAAGCCCAATTGTAAACTTAACATAGGCGCTACGCTGTGTCACGACCCATTCTATAGCAGTCTTCCCGCCAAGTTTATGGCGCATACAACCGTTCAGCTCCGAATCAAATTAGCAACAGCCACGCAGCCGCTTGGCCTCAGGGCACGGAAGTCGCGTGACGTGACGACATAACCACGCGTCCGACGGCTGGCCGGCTGGCTCTTAAGCGGTACCGGTTGGACCAGCTCCGGCTAATTTCTGCCACAAAACCCTCCTTTGAACAAAAAATGCCGCCACTTCAGACAATATTTCGTCAATGCTGTAAACCATTAAAAAAAAATGACTGGCAGTAATTCTGAATGGCGGTATTAGGACTGAAAATGCTGCTAGACAGTAAGGCTTCAAACGAATGACGTCTGAGTCAGGCCGGGTCTGGTCGCTCAGACGATCATTTGTCACACACACAAATGAGTATACTCACCCGGGCTTCAATCCCTCACAATAAATGCACACGCATCGATCATTTTCCAGCCGTATACATCTGTCTGGATGTCACTTCTCCACACAGTAATACCTCGGGTCAAAGTACGACACGTGACATGTGGCGTGCAAACCCTGGACATACCCGGGGTGCGTTTGGTGTTGGTGGAGCGCTTCTGGCCGCCGGAGCGGGACGCCCGGGTACCGCCAGAGGTCGGCAGCCCGGCGCCGGACCCAGCATCCACATCCTGTGCTGATGACACGGATATCAGCTGTCAGCCACGGCGGGCCACCACACCGGAGCCGTCCCTGCCCCCCCCGCCCCGACACACAAACAGTACGGCGAAATATGCATTATACTGTTAAAATATGTAACGTTCAATCCATTACCATTCCCCTTAACAACAAAAATTCCAGCAAAGCAAGCATGGATTCAGTCAGTCCACCTCAGGTCTAACACCCTAGCCACTAGGCTACTGCAACTCTCCGATTGGGCCCAGACGAAATACCGTTCATAATGCACACACCAACACACACCCTTTCGAACACGACATTGTCACCGCAACCGCAAGAGGATGTAAGTCTAGACTCTGCCGTGATATCTGTACCCATATTGGTTGAGAAGTAGAGACCAATGTGCTGGCAAATCACTTTTGAACCTCTGAACTGACATGCCAGAACATTGCTGAACATTAGACAATATTTACCTGATCCTGGCGAAATCAGGGGAGTCGTCAGGTCCTTTACTCTGGATCTCTTCCGACGAGGCGAACCCACAGACGTTCCTGGGGAACATCATCACCAGATGGATGGCAAGCTCACTACAACCAACTGACAATGCGAATGCTAGGGTTCTGGAGACCGATGTAGTGATCTACATGGTGTGAACCCATCCCGGCCCATCCCTCATGCATAGAAATCCACGTGGATTTCGGACATTGGAATTGACAGATTATTAGGGATTAAGGGCACACAGTGCAATACAGTAGGACCACAATATAATGACATACATTGATAACCATCAGATACGGAACACTGTGGCCTTAATTAATTTACTATCACTTAGAAGACACGGGGACGACGTACCGATAGCTGAGTTGCACTCTACAAATGGTTCATTATTATAATTGTATACAAAGTGGGACACTGAGCACAAAAATCACCTCCATTTGTATTGGATTGAAGACAAGTAGTCGAAAATTAGGTTTAATCCTGATCAGATGTCACGTGACCACAACAAAACACTCCCTGAAGGGCGCATGGAGCTGGCCATCGCCCTTTCAGGATATTCAGCATACGCCCGGGCCTATCGTTCCTACCACATGACTCAACCACATGGTGCACATATGAACCTTAGTGCACCGAAAAAGCTCTGGACGAGGTCGTTGGAACATACAAATTCGCGCCATAAGGGACAAATTATCTAGTTCGTACCGACCATAACGAGTTGGGATCAACCGTTACCAAGTCTGGACAACTGGTGATTTCCAAGCTTGGAAGAGCGATCTTTATCCAGGTTGGAAGAGCGATCTTTACCCAGGTTGGAAGAGCGACCATTACCCAGGTTGGAAGAGCGACCATTACCGAGTTTGGAGGCGCGGCCGGAGCGGCGCGGCTGGCACGAGTCCGCCGGCTCTTGTCCGCTACTGGCGTCGAAGTCCGGAAGACGTCTGCCGGCAGCGACCGAGGCAGCGACCGTGGCAGCGGTCGAAGAAGCGGCAGAAGAAGCGGCTGAGGTGGCGGTCGAGGCGGCGCGCCGTCGGCCCGTCACTAGATTATCTGAACACACAGGCAGCACAGTGTTAGTTCGCCAGTTATCCCAGCACACCAACAGTAGTGTTGTGTCACCAAATTATCTGAACACACCGACAGTACTATGTTTTAGCCATAATCACTTTTAGCTGTATCATTACCGGATAGTAATATGTGGGGTGAAGGAGAGGAAGCAGCATGCCCGGTGGACTTATGCCTTACAGCGATCACCGACTGATATTGGGATCCAAGTCTGGTACCCATGTCTAGCCATGCTGAGTCCTGGACACACAATCCTGGTGACGTCATTGAAAACAATGCAAATCCGTTATGTCAAGTGATGGCATGAGCTGCAGGAATGTTCCAAGATCTACAACAACGAAAACAAAGATGACTGAAAGCAAATTGGGAAATACTGGTCTGCCAGCATCTGCAATGGAGGCTGAACTCTGGATCACTATGCTTATGATGTTAATAACATTGGAAACGTAACATATGGTGGTGGTATGTGATTGGTGCAAGTTAATTAACAGACAATCATACCTTCATGTGTAAATTTGTATTCAATTCCTTTTAGTTAGTTATTTTGGTTTTAAGGCGACTCGACTACCGAGGTCATTTTGCGCCCATTTCTTAAATTCATGAAACTGTTTAGACAGTATACAAATGGTCAAAAAGGACAAAAGCCGAACAAAATGTAGAAGGCCCTGCAGAAAGACCTGCACCACTGACAACACATCTGGCATCATATAACAATATCGCTATGACCGCCCGCGCTATAGAACATGAAGCTCAACGTGTATGCACCTTCACTGCTATTTTTTTTTAAATTCCCCTACCTATTAGGGGATTAAATTACCTATTAATAGGTAGGCAGGAGTGCCCTTCCATGCCCATGCGACCTAATTACGTTAAATTCCGGGGATGAGAAGTAGGTCATGGTAAGCAAGTCAAGGTAGGTTACACCACTCCCCACTCCTGTTTCTTGCTGGACAGATCCCGCCACCAGATATTAGTAAAAGATGTTCCTGAAGCCCTCTTAGACAATTAGCAATGCTAGTAACGTCTTCGAGGACTCCAGAAAAAAAAACTGCTATAGGTGTTAATGGGGAAATAATATAAAATCCCTTATTTTGCACGCACATCTCCTGAACTATTACTACACTAAGGAGAAAGGACAAACCAAGTATGAAGAAAGAAGGAAGAAAGAAAACATGATACGGAACAAAAATATCCGAATAAGACAACCAGATCACCATGCATAGCACAGCATTATCACCGACATTCTTTGAAAAAGTTCATATTTTCTAGTAATGTATTGCCTGATGTGTTTTTTTTTTCAAAATGATTTTACTCCTAGGTACATCTTCAATCCTATGGAAGTGAGAGCAGATTATTTTATTCCAGGCTTTTGGTGCAATAAAGGGTAATGAAAACATCCTGTAATTGATATCAGAAAATGGTATTTGAAAGTGTTGTCTAACTCTGAGGCCACCTTCTTGATGAAGTTGAAACATATCAGAAAGAGGTGCTGGTAATGAGTGATTTAGAAAACCTAGCATGATGTAAATGCATTATTCATCAACTATGTCCAGAAACTTAAGAACTCTATGCTTGATAAACAATTCATTTGTATGGTATAAGTAAGGTTTCTTGTCAACAATCCTAATAACACGCTTCTGCAACTTAATAATCTTGTCAAGCTTAGAGTGTTAAGTACTTCCCCAGTACTAACAGCACAGTAATTTAGATATGGCAGTATTAGAGAATTATACAGAAGAAGCAATTCACAAGTTGATAGAAAGTACCTAGATTTGCCTATAATACCAATATTTCTGATAATTTTTTAAGAAATGGCATTGATATGGCTTTTCCATGTCATGTCTTCATCGATTAATACACCTAAATATTTTATGCAGCTATGCTTTGTAATATTAGAACTATTTATTTTTACATGAAGGTCATCACATGGTTTCCTGGAAAAAAATTTGATATCCAGTCTTATCAGCATTAACAGATAATCTGTTGGTATGAAACCATGCAATTATTTTGGGTATTACCTCATTTACTTTAGTTTGTAACTCAAAATAATCATTAGCTGTAATAGTTATGGCTGTATCGTCTGCAAAGAGGTAAAAGCTAGCCAAATTGGAAACATTGCAAAGATCATTAATGTATAGAAGAAATAGCAGAGGTCCAAGAATCGAACCCTGAGGAACACCTATTGTGATATTTAATGGTTGGGAGAGGATGTCATGTATCTTGGTTCTTTGAGATCTATTTCATAGTTATGAGTTTAACAGTTTATATATATTTCCCCTAATGCCAATAAAGTAAATGTGTTGTAACAAAATGCTGATGCCGACAGTGTCAAAGGCCTTTTTCAAATCCAGATACAGGGTACAAACTAATGTATTATTTACAAGGGCTTTAGTTACTTCATTATGCATCAGAGCAATTAGCATGTATGTGCTATGTTTTTTCTGAAACCAAACTGCAGTGGGTGTATGATATTATTTTCATTTAGAAATGATGATACACTAATGTGTATTAATCTTTCCAGCACCTTCGAAAATATTGGTAGCGAAGAGATTGGCCTA
The DNA here is from genome assembly GCA_034440615.1 of Ashinkailepas kermadecensis. Classification (NCBI taxonomy): domain Eukaryota; kingdom Metazoa; phylum Arthropoda; class Thecostraca; family Neolepadidae; genus Ashinkailepas; species Ashinkailepas kermadecensis. The sequence continues at coordinate 75,603 of JAOTOM010002701.1, forward strand.
TAATTAGTAAATTTATTATTTTCCCCCGATTTATATACAGGAATTATAACTGCAGATGTTAATGCATCAGGGAATATTGCAGTGCTCAGACAAAGATTGAAGAAATATGTTAGATGTTGCAAAATACTTCTATATGTTCCAAGCAAAATTGTTGTGCTAATTCTATCCATACCTCCACCCACAGGGTTCAAAGACTTAACAATTTCTTCAATTTGAGCTTCATTAACAGAAGGAATAATGTTAATTCTGGCACGAGTAGGCTGTGTAGGGTAATATAATGGGCTATTGTGTGCTGCAGGTATATTATTTTCCAATTCACTACCTATCATTGAAAAAAGTATTGAATTTATCAGGTATTTGTTCATTTACAAAGGTAGCCCCAGAGTTATCAACAAAGCACATTGGAGGAACTGTTTGCAATTCATTCTTGTTTATAATTTCATTCAAATGCTTCCATGTTTTTTTTGCCATCACCTTTGCTGTCCTGGAATGCCCTCTTGTAATATAATCGTGTTGCATCCCTAAGCACATTGCAAAGCATGTTCCTATACATGTTGTATTTATTTTCATTCAATAAAATTATATTCCTAATATATTTTGCATAAAGTTTATTTTTTTTGTATTTATTGAACACAGAAGTGCAGGGGTTACCCGTGGTTTAATTGGATTCTTTCTTCTACTGGGTGTAAAAGTTTTAGATAATTTTGTAATACCTGTTTCATATGCCTTAATAAGTTTGTTGCATGCTTGATTAGCATCAGTTTCATCTTGAAAGGCTTCTAAGTTGCTGATGAGGTGATCATTTAATTCACTGATTTTATTATGATCAAAGACTGTCACTGAATGTCTCGTTATATATGAACTTTCAATTAATGACAGATTAAGAAAAACTGGAAAATGATCTGATAAATCATGAAGTAGTATTCCTGAATTGTTAAAGACATTAACATCCTTGATAAATATATTATCCAAAAGGGCATCTGATTCATTACAAATCTGGGTTGCTTTTGAGATGGTTGGAAAAAATCCATAAGAATTGAACAAATTCATAAAATTTAGTGTAGGTTTATCAGTGATATTTCAAAAGATTGTGATTGAAGTCCCCTGCTATGACACATGTACATTTGGTGTTTTCCAATGAGTCAAGTATCTTTTCCAAATAGTCCATATATATAGTGTGGCTCAGACTTGGAGGTCTATACATTTCCCCTACTAGGAATCTTTTTACTGGTACACCCAACTTCATTTTGATTTCCAGAAAACTTGACTCAAAATGATCACTCTCCAGGTCTTTTCTTTCCCTAGCCTCATATCTATTACTTACATATATTGCTGTACCTCCACCTTCACCTTCTTTTCTACTAGATGAAAAGAGATTATAATTTTTTAGACTAAAGTATTGTTCTAAATCTTTCTTCAACCATGTCTCTGATACACAAATAACTGACCAATCAACTTTAGAGCTTGCTAGAAAATTAACAACATCATCAAATTTATTCTTCAGGGATCTTGCATTGATATGAAGTACTGAGAATCCAGCATTAAAGTTAAGTGGTTGAGGTAAGGTATAATATGTACATTGTGACAATATATGTTCATGAGGAGGGTACTTATCATTCAAATCATTCCCTAGTAATTCCAATGTAGCTCCCTCAAGTTTGAGCCTGCTCATTACTCAGAGAAAGAGCCAACTGGAAATGGTGATTATATCTGGAAATGTAAAACTTGGAATAATAATTGTGCATGGACATTGAACTGGGAACACACAAAAGAGGGACCATGAATGGTCGGAAAGCAAAATGGAAAAAGGAAATTAGGGAGGTAAAGTTCACACCATCAAGAAGCATAGTTTGAAAAATAAATATAGATAGTTGTATGCCTAGATGAGATGATAGAGGAGCAAGGATTCTATTGCAAGTGAAAGGAACACTTGCCAATACCATGTGTGGGAAGTTATCAAACATCCCTGCAGCAGTAAACTTTTAGCAACAACAGTTGTCTGTGATACCCCCTCCCTCTCCCAGGCAGCAATTTAAAATTTAAGGACAATAATATCACCAGGCAACATGCCCTCTCATATGCCAACATGATAGTAGATTAACACATGTTCAATGTTCAAAATAAATAAATTGATCAAGAGTGAATTGATTATAAGTAAATTGGCATAATAGTTGCCTTCTGTAGTGTTAATCTGCCAAGAACATCAATTCTGATGATCATGTATTCAGAAAGAATAAGCATTAACTAATCGCTTGAGTGTTAACTAAAGGCCATTGTAGTAATGTTTGTTCAAACTGATTTTGCAATGACCTTTACTTTCAGTTAATTTTATATTAAATTTGTGTCATGTTAAGGTTCACATTACTAAGATCTTCCTGGTGATCAAGGGACCAGGGAGCAGCATTGCCAAGGTTTTTCATGGCCAATCATCCTTCATAACATAGAGTACAGCCAGATTGTTGTGATATATGCATGCTATCCCAATCTCATACAATCCTTGCCTCAAGTTAATGCAAGCTTGACACGATATCAGAATTCATCAAGTTGATGATGCTTTTAATTAAAAAAAAGTGCACAATTGCATAAGCCCCGTGTCCAGATTAAATTATTAAAACTGGTGCTTTTTCAGCAACCCACATACATGCATACACACATTCACTTGACTTGTATCGAAGTTGGTCCAATAGCACAGTGGCAGACCAATCCGGTACCAGCCTGTGGGGGCTTTCTTTACCTTTCGGCCGACACATACTGCCAAAGTTAGTGATTTGTAAAGAGGTGTACAGTGACGTCACAGGAGTCAGGGAAGTGACGTCACAGGAGTTGGGTGTCGATGTGCTAGGTTAGGTTAGCTTAGGTTAGGTTGGGTTAGGTTAGGTTAGGTTAATTTAGGTTAGGTTAGGTTATGTTCGTAACCGTCATCGACACCCGACTCCTGTGACGTCACTTCCTTGACTCCTGTGACGTCACTGTATACCTCTTTACAAATCACTAACCTTGGAAGTATATGTCGGCCGAAAGGTAAAGATTACCCCTGTGGGCTTGATCAAGTGAAATATCACATCGATTACCCAAAAGTATCAAGTCAAGCAAGCATTAAAAACTTGTACCAGTGAGGATATAACACATCACTCTTGGCACCTGGGTAGCAGTGTATGGCTGCGTTCACACCAAACTATGCTGCCCTATTGATGGTACAGCATTCACAGCATGCTTCTCTGCCTCTCCAATATCACAATACAATCCAATTATTACCAGTACCTTTCATCAATGTGCCACTGTCCACCTCAGTGCCAGGCAACATTGAAATAAATGTCATAAAAACATATCGCCCAATACTCTGATCATGACTAGCTGCTCTACCTGGCCCTGACTCCAGGATAGCTCAGTTGCTGTGATAAATGCATCTGATTAAAATTAGCATTATATGTAACATGTACGCAAAAACTGCGTCATTTTTGAAGGCATTTTGAATCAAGAGATAATATATTTATCTATTGAATATTGGTTTTGATTTACGGTTAGTTTCATCTTGCATGCATAATTAGTATTGATTTTGTGCAAAATAACAGGAGGCATGTCATCTTATATTGTGCAAGTTCCTGGCATTCAATGTATCGTATATTTAACACCATCATGGATTCAAAAACTCTAGAGCTGCCCCAGGAAGGGAGGGGAAACTATTTACATTTGATGACAATGGGCAAGATACCTTTACTAGAAGGTAGATCGAAGTTTTTCTTCAAGCCAGCATGACGTCATCCAACGTTTTTTTTAAATATGGTATCAATATGGTTGCAGAAGACTTTTCTCAAATCATACGCAATGGTTACTTTTATTTTGCTTCTCTACAAGCAAATATATTTATCTTCCGTTGACTTATTAATCTAAATATATTATCTTATTAATATTGTACTGTTCTTTCCAGTGAACATTTGTTCCGACCCATATTTTTGTCATGCATAGGCAAGGTTGGATTTGTGCATTGTAATCTTGCATGTTGAGATAAATATTTTGTAGTCATCCAGTATGGAGAATATTTTTGTTCAAACCTTATGCATCGTAACTCAATTTGCACCCTCTTTTGGTGAATTTTGAGCACTTTTACTTGATCACAGCAGCTCATTGTCAAACTTAGGAGGTAACTTAGGAGATTCAACCTCCAGATGAGAAAACAAGAAACAATTTTCTGGAGGATAGTGTTCTGGATTCAAAAAATCCAGGAGCAGCCTATTTCTCGAAACATGTACCTAGGTACGTACCTACATTGACATACAACAGTTGTTGAAAACATGGCTTTTTCTAGGCCAGTTAGACCCAGGGCATGGTGCATTATTCCTTGATTAATTTTGCATGGATTATTGACGATACATGCATAATTGAACATTTATGTACAATACAATCATCATGCTATGAATGCCTTCCCGAAACTTACCATGAGTTGCAGTCTGAATACCTGTAGTATGAATTCAGCATCTAGATATAATGTTTGAATGTAACACATCTCTGTTTCAGGTGTCATGCCTTACTGTGCAGTACCAGAGCATTGGGTGGCACTGGGCAGACAACTTTAGTAAAGAAGAAATATGATTACACCATTTTTATCAGGATTCTGCCTTAGCAAAATCTCTTAGCATACAATAAAACACATCTAAGTTCTCAAATGTTCGGGAACCAAGAGTATGTTCCAAACATTTCAAAGACATTGATAAGAGAAGAAACCTAAAGAAAGAACTGCTCAACCCTGCCTATTGGCAGAGAAGCAAATGTCTCCTACCATCAGCTATTCCCACCAACAAAAACCCTGGGTAATCCTGAAACTTCTTGTATTACTGATGTTTACATCATTTGCAAGATTACTTTGTGTTTTTCCTGCTTCGTTTGCATGTTGGCAATGTTTTTCCTCCACCAAAGAAAAAGATGGATAGGCCTGGTTAGGTTATGTCCTTTTATTTCAAGATTTTGATACTTTTCTCTCAGAAAATAGATTAGGCTAGCTAATTTTATGCTGGGTTATCTTGCAATTTCTAAAGCTTTAAATAATTAGTTATTGTATATGAACCAATTGAAACCCCCTCCTTTTTGGTATTATTTTGCTTTTCAGCCAATTTATGTGCTTGTTCGTAAAAAAATATGTTCTTTGTGCACTGAAATAACATCACGATAAGACCCTCATGTCAAGCATTTACCAATAAGATATAGCTACACTTAGTTAGGGTCAAGGGTATGAGAAATAGATGATTTGGGTCAGATCTGCTGACTGAAATGGTGCATTTATGAGCTACATTTTTTTACAGAATGGACAAAGAATGAGATCAGGTAACAAATGTATCCATTAGATACATTTACATTTGAACAAGTTTTTTTATCCTATATAGTGAGCTGGATATAAAATATTTTAACCATTTTGTACATTTCTTCTGTTCTATCATAAAACTTAGTCTCGAATACAAGCATAATCCTTAAAAAAAAGAGAAAAAAAGCAGTTATTGTCAGAGGATCACATGTTCAACTTTATTGACGAAAAGTATCAAGTCTTTTGGAATGGCATTATATAGGTTTTGTTTAGGTGATTGGAGCACGATTGCTCGATGTCCTGACCTGTGTAATTTAAGTATATGTCTCAAACTTAGTATGAAGGAGAGGTTATCATGAGATAACAAGTGAGTGATGCCTATATTTAGGTTGATTCTTTCCATCAACAATTATGGGATTTGTGTAACATGCCGCCACATGCCACGGTCTTCACTGCGGAGTTGATGGCACAGCAAAACTCTTGCATACATCGAGGTTGACGACGATATTTTACATGCTATTTTGACTGATTCTCTGAGCAGTCTTGTGGCGTTGCGCAGTTTTAATCAGCAACATGTCATCGTACGATACATTTTATCGCACCTTACTTCGCTGCATCGCATGGGAAAACAGAGGCCAATTTCACTAAAATCACAAGCTGTGTATTCACACCGAATTCGGTGTGAATACACAGTTTGTGCTGTTATTTGTAAAGATGGCATTTCACTAACATTACGAGCTAACAAAACTACAAAATCCAAAGTACATCGTTTGTTAGTCACAAACTACACAGAAATGTGTGTTATTACATCGTCTGAATTTCACCAAGGTTGTCGGGTGTTCACAATCTTGGCAAATACACCGCTTGCGCTAACACACGTTCTAGGCTGTGTGAATTTTGGTGGATAGCAGTGGTAGTAAAGGAAACATGGATGAATTTGATTTGTTTTTCGAGGAGGCTCCGCCGCGGCGAGCAGCAAGGGTGTTCAAGCCTCTTAGCAACCTACACTTCGAGAGTGAAAACTACTTCAGGTACCTATGTACCTAATCTTCATTGTCGGATGAAGAGGGACGTTACAGGCTAGAACCAAACATCTGAATAGATGGCTGTGTTTAGTTCTTCTCATGAATTCAGGGGGGGCATGCTCCCCCCCCCGAGACGGGCGGATACAACGGGGACGCTGGGGGCATGTACCTCCGCCCCATGAAAAGTTGGCACCCCTCCGGCCGGGTAAATGCGCCCCTCCGGGAAGGCTAGAGTGCACCCTTTAAATTTGTCTGCCAGAGGCACCTCTCTGAGGAAAAGGTGTCCCTTGGAAGAAAATGCTGCCCTCTGGGAAGGCCCGAGTACACAAACCTAGGTAGGTAGGTAAATAGGGTAGCTGCTACCTGCCTAGAGCCCAGGGGTGTTTGTTGTTTTACACTTTTGAGGAGGCAAGTGTCCCTCAGTGTTGGCTTTGCCCCCCCCCCCCCTACACTAATTTCAACTTTTAACATGGAACCCCGTGGAGTGTCCCCTCCAATCCATTTGGGCCTGCCCATTGCCTTCACGTATTTTGCCCCCACCCCACCCCCAAATAATTCTCAAAAATCCACACCCGTGCTAGAGCCTCTAGGACCCCACTGGCATTAGTACATACCTTGCTTAAGTAACATACCGGATTGAAGGTAGCTAAGGAGGCGTGTTCTTCATGCATGCAAACCTCCACTTGCATCAGTCATTCGGTAGGTCCTAGGTAGGCGCCTACATACCCGCCACAGCCCACAACCATCATAAACTGATCCACAAAACACGAAGGTCACTCATGTTGAATCACTCCATGCTGTCCTCAATAGCTTATGAAGCTGTGTTCACAAACACATACGCAAATCACTGACGCAAATTAAATTCAGTCACTTCACCCACCCCGACCATCACAGGCCAAGCATGGCGATACTACTGGTTTTCTGCTATCTTTCCATTGTTGACGCACGCGCAGCCTTGCATTTTTGCAATTCGGTCGTGATGCAAATTCAGTATTATTGGGGCTTGCCTGCCATCGGAACCCAGGGGTGGATCGATAAATTTTAATGATTCAGGAACTAGAAATTGAACTATCGATGTAGGGTAAGGCCTCGGATAACATGGTAAAAAATACGGGTACGGCCGGATACAGGGGCATTGGGGTGCATTCCTCCGGTGCTCCCACATGGAGGGTGGCTCTCCTCCGGCCGGGCAAAGGAACCGCTCTGCAAAGGCTCTAATACCTCCCCCCCCAACGAATTGTTCAGCCTTAGGCGCCCCTCGGAGGCTTCCGGCGGAGGTACCCCTCCAGATGCTTTAGCAGAGGAGCCCTCCGTAGAAATGACACATCCCTCCAGACAATTGCCTTATGAAAATTCCTGTATCCGCCCCTGACGGGGGGGGAGATTGCCCAGGCAGTGGCGGAAGATGCCATCACTCCATATCGGCAAACAAAATAATGAATGGGGGAATAGGACAGCTAGGATGAAATCGTGGTCCGAATCCGGTAATGTTTTGGACAATCGGTGGGTTGTGATGGGATGGGTGCTGGGTTCGTCGCTGTGTAGGAGCGCAAATTTCCATTGGGGGCACATGCCCCCAGCGCCCTCTGTATCCGCTCCTGTATTGAGGATAATGAAGCATATACATTAGCAGGCCGAGAATCCAGGGAGGGATTCTCGGCCTGCTGGGATGTCAGCTGATTTTCCTATCAAGGGTTTATTACATGGAAGGAAACTGTTTATAATTAAATATCATATTTTCTATCGTTCGGTCTGATGTATCTTAATTCTTCATTACATTGTTAATTCGTCAGTTTCTTCCCTTAATCATTATTGTAAATAAATCATATTATGTTGTAATATCTGTTTTTTTTTTTTACTGAAAGGCATTGTAAAATCACACAGATTGTAATACACTCGCAACATCCTGCCAGGATTACAATTTTTGTCATAACAGAGCAAGACATTTGTGAAACTTGTTTTAACACAGTTTGTGATTTGCATCACACTGTTTGTTAGCAAACTGTGTGAGTACAAAAACAATAGTGAAATTGGCCACAGGTCATATTTTGCTGGATTCCAGCACATGTCGGAATCCGTGGTAACGAGCTGGCCGACAGGGCTGTAAGGCGTGCAGCACAAGCGCCAAGGAGTCGCGTTCTTCCACTTCCTGCCAGTGACTACTACCCAATTATCACATCATTTATTCTCAGACAGTGGCAGGGCAAATGGGACCAAGTGGAGTTCAACAAATTAAAGCAAATCAAACCATACTTAGCTCCGTGGCCCTCGTCCTTCAGCCAAACTAGAAGGGACGAGGTAGCCATCTGTCGTCTCAGAATTGGTCACACTCCAGCAACACAGGTATTTATTATGCGGGGACGACAGGCCGAAATGTGTTAGGTGTAATGCCGCGCTGACTGTGCACCATGTGCTGGTGGCGTGCCAAGCATACACAGAAGAACGTAGGCGTCACTTCGGATATGATGCGAATGCTCTGAGGCTGAAGGACTTATTGGGAGATTATTCCCGATTTATACACAATGGAGCAGTTTTGTGCTTCCTTGCGGAGATTGGATTTGACGTAATATATGCACCTGCCTAACTGATTATTTGTTTCCCCAGATCTTATATCAAGCGCCTTAATAGCTACCGATGTTTTATATTCGTTTGTGAGTCTGACGCGTGCTTAGGCAACCTTGTTATGGGTGCAATATAACCCAATGGGGTTGACGCACCCTAAAACCCAATAATCATCATTAAAATGGCAAACATGAATAAGAAGTCCCTGGGCTATTTTTGATCACAATGTTGTTTTTCTGGTGTTTTCTGATTTGACACTCATTCCTTTGGAAAATGAAAACTTCCAAAGATATAAGCACTTTAAGTTCAAGTACTTCTATCTAAGAAATCAGTCCAAGAAAAGAATATCAAAAACATTGAAATAACTTTTAAAAAGAAATAAAAAAAATTGACTACATATACCTGCCATCCCACCTCAACAACATATGGGAAGTGTAGGGGAGAAGGTTTTGGATGTAGTGTTATATAATGAAAAATAAAATACAATTATCAATACAAATTAATGCAACCTAACCTAGCCTACTGATGTTGGACGGCCTAAAACCTACTGATGTTGAATCACTTCAACGCACTAATATTGGATTACTTAAAACCTACGGATGTTGGATTGCCTAAATATGATTTTAAAATATCATTTTCAAAACAAATTGCAGAGGACTGTCCACAATAGCCACTGCACGTGGAGGGATTTGTATCGTGAAATAAATAAATAAATATATAAATAGGAAGACGTCAGCCTTCCACAGCCGCCGGCTGCTAGCGACCATCGTGCAGACAGCGGGTCAGGCGTGCACGGTCCAGTTCGCGGACCGCCGATAGGTCATTCACATAATGACCAGATCAGGTCGCGAGTGGTGCCGTTGCTGTATCCATTCCCGAAGCCGTCCCCGTCGGCTCCTGCGACGTCATTTGCGCGAGGGGTATCTCAGCTGAGGCCACCATCAGTGGTAGCCTTACCCGCTGGCGTGTGTGTTCCCTTGCCGCCCCAGTTCAGTACATAGGATCAAGTTCAAGCCGCGCTGTGACAGAGACGGTCATCACGTGTGCGCCGACCACTCGTACATTACGGGTGCGATGCGAGTGATGAATGAACGCAGGCGAAGCTACAGGTGTAAGATTCTTATATTGTGAGTTCATGTTTGTTTTTTTATCGCCAACCAAAGTTGGCGATCCACGCAGGTAATCGTGCTGTTGCCGTTGTTACTTGGTTATGTTATAAGTTCGCGATACATTCGTACTTAAAATACGTATGCGCAAATACATGTGAAAATCGTACTAAGAACATATTCGCACTCAATATATTCGTATTCGAGGAGTTTTATGAACCACGCAAGCAGGACGCAAATCTGCAGTTGGGTCGAAAGTAACCGTTTTTATGCAATTTTCCAATTTGTGACTCGTATCCTCAATGACAGGTGCAGCCAGCTTCCTGGACACAGACATAGCGAACAGATGTCATCAGCGGGTATGGACAAACACCCCCTGCCACACCAATTATTTTCACAATTTTCCACCAATATATAGACTGCATATGCAGCCACAAACCAAACGCGTGCATCCATTCATGTGTAGGCTTAACGGTAAGCATGCAAATAAAGGACATAATCATTTGTAATAATGTCTTGCAGCCCACTGGTGCAGATTGCTTTTGTACCTTTAATGCACCAGATATGTATATATATATATATATATATATATATATATATATATATATATATATATATATATATTGCGTGGGCTATATGGGGCCTCCTGTCGGTGGCGGATCCAGGGAGGGAAGTTGGGGCATATGCCCCCCCCCATGAAAGGTGGCGTCCCTTCGACCAGGAAAATGCGTCCCTTCGCGAGGGCTCGAGTGCACCCAAACACCCTCGAATTTTTAAACCACAGGCGCCTCTCGGCAGGAAAGGCACCCCTCAAGCTACTTTCGCGGTGGCGCCACTCCAAACACGTGTCCCCTCCCCAGATTACAATTCCTGGATCCGTCCCTGCCTCTTGTGGCAGTTATTGGTTTCCTGTGGCGGCTATGGGACCTCTTATGACGACAGAGGGCCTCCTATTGCGGTCTAGGGGCGGTCAGATCATTTCAGCCAGCTAAAACGGACTGTAGAGGGAGCCTACCAATATCGTGAAAAATCCCTTTATTTTGGAGGCACTTGATGGTCAGCCTGCCGGAAACGGCACATTGTTAGGCAGGAAGATTGTCACTGGGTCATTTAGGATACATTTTGCTGAAGCTGAAGAATAGGTATTTCAATTGGTATACGTCAAAGTGATCTATATTGCCATAAAACATGCAAGAGAGCGTAGGGAAAAACGGTAAAATTGCATGTAAACCAATGGTGAAGGGAAACCTTCAAGCCCGCTACCAAACCCACTTCGTGGGGGCCCGACAATGGGTACCTGTGTTAGGAAAGTAGCTGGCTGTGTTTGTATTGCTATAAGTGATATTTAGAAGCAACAGTTGATTATACTAATGTAAAAATAAAATTAAGTGTAACTGCTGCTTAAATTTCTGTTCAAATCATGTAGTGGATACTCTGATGGAATTATTTTTGATTCTATAACTAGCTGTTCACTTAGGAAGGCCTGCAATAGGTAATTAGGTACCTGGGTAGTTAGGTAACCTGCACTATTCAGCAGGCAGATATTGGGTCTGGTGCTTGGTAGGTTGGTATTGAGCCAGGTACTAGATAAATAGGTAAGTAGATACTAGATCTTTGATGCAATGTTTGCACAATGAATATTGAGGTAAAAAATATGCACATGCCTATATAGGTAAGTGTACCTACCCAGGCATATACCTACCTAGGTGCACACATATGCATATATATAATGGAATACAGATTCAGGAATTATATCACTAATCCAATGCCCACAATCTAACCTAGTTATCTAAGATGTCAACCACAATCAACTTTGTCTAAAATCCAGTACCCAGCCCCATAATACTGATATGTCAGCATTCTTGTCCTGACTGCTACTTATTCCTATTTTTTGTTTCTGGATTTGCCTCTCTGGCTAGGCATTCTCCTGGAAGATTGGTTTTCAGTTGAGGCAGGTGAATCTGAGTCATCACTGATGTCAGTGGGATGACAAGAGTGAACTGGACTCTTATTTTTACTGGAAGCTCCCTTTGCCTTTTTGCTTGTTTTTTTTTGTTTCTAGATGTTTCATGCATCTGTCTGTCACAGGCTTCCACTCCCTCTCCCGATCAGCAACCACTCCCTCTCCTGTGGCTGACACAACATTCTGGTCCTCCCTTGATTCTTTGGTGGCAGTTGACTCTACATCATTTCTAGCATTCAGATTTGCCTCGGTCTCATGGTTTACCTTAGGCATCACCTCTGCTGGTGTGGATGTTGTTTTGAATGCCTCTGTCCCAGCAGAGGACCGATGTTTCCCTTTTGTGATTGCCTCCTTAGTATTTGGTTGTAGCTCAAGTCAGGATGTCTTCCTCAGATATGGCATCCCCAATCAAGATGCTGGGCATGTCTTTGTTTTTTTTCACAAAGACATTTCCACCTTGGGTGAAGTAGGTGGCTAATTTGCCCTCACGTCTCAGTTTGGCACACTTCGAAACAATTGCCATCTTGTCCCGAGTGAGAGATTCATGTATGCACAAGCCCCTTTTTGAGATATCTTTTGGTACCCTATTCCTGTATATTGCATCCCTTACTTCTTCGTTGTTAAATCTTATGATAATGCTGTCTTTTTTTCCTTGCCAGTGACCAGTGTTTGTGCACCAAGAAGGAAACTGAATGCCTGTATGAAAGAAAATGAGGTGCATGACTTCCTCTCGCAATTTTTTTTCCGGGCCTGATGGACAATTTCCCCTGAGGATGAGGCAATCCTGACGGTGTAGTTTTCCGCAGCTTCAGCTTGTCTCTTTGCTAACTTGACCATGCCTTCTAATTTATCAATTCTGGCCTGTTGTTTTTCCACCAACTGTTTGAGCAACTCAAAACTTCCCTGTTCAGACATCCTATGCAGGTTTGAGTCAGTAACTTCCCACTGTAATACTGTTGGATTTAGAATCTGCTTAGCTCCTAAATATTTACTAACAGTTCATAAATTTCAACTGGAATACCTTGCCCTGACACAGCCCGTCTAAGATCAGACACAAAATTCTGCTCTTATCAGGCTGGCTGATATTTTTAGAAAAAGTAAATTTCAATTGTCCACCACCAGCTACTACAGTACTAGATATATACTACCGCACTACAGCAACAAGATATAGACAATTGCATTCACTAATGCATTCCGCAAGATACTCCCTGATTGAAGTTGATTCGCCGGTTGGGTTCTTTGTGTCGGAGCACTAAATGGCGCACGTCCGCAGCCTATGGAATCCAGGAGACGACTGTATGAATCCAGGAGATTCATACTGGCTTGATTCGAAATTCACACCAAATGGGAGCTGCATTCCATTTCAACGGGTGGTTCAATTCAACTTTACCTACGACGTTGACCAACGTTATTCCACAGCAACGACAAGTATCACTTCCCACACATGTCATTACCCCAATGCATCCCATGAAACAGCTAACACTGCAAGCAACAGCTCAAATCCATGTATCGCGAGCCAAACCTACATCAATGATTCCATTGGGATAGCATAACTGTGCCCCCAATTTTAAGTACGTAGTAATCCTTCGCTTAATGAGGGGAACCACCACACCTAAAGGCAGGCATGACATACACTCCTTCTTGGAGTTGATGAAATCTGCCCTCCACAAATCCAACTCGGATTGAAGGTTTTCAAAATACTGCCAAGAAAGGCCATAGAGAACCAAGTGATACCAAGTTGTCTTGGTTTTCTGAAAAGTGGGATACCTTGCATCAACCGGTGTACAACAAAAGATCTAATTGGGCATTTTGAGTGAAAGCAGAGCAAAATAAGGACAATAACTGAGATAAAACTTGCGGATGGAAATGGGCTTCATTCATCCTGAACACCATTTTTATCGACACTGCACCTGACTATTGACACAGGTGCAGGTGATTGACACAGGCCTGACTATTTCCACATATCAACGGAAATCTTTATCTTTTGATTTAATGGCTTAGGATTGGTTGAGGCCATGCATTTTTGGCAATGGTAGCTATCTGTCACTCCAAAATGAATCGCTCCCACCACGGACAAAAGTAAATTGAGCTGTGTTGCTCTGATAGAACCGGTTCCTTCGCTAAGTTTCATTCTGGTCTCGTTATTACTTTGGCTCTTTGGTCACTCTGTGATCTGTGATGTGATGTGTGATGTGCTGATCTGTGTGTGATCTGTGAAGAAATATTGATAAGCAATGCATACTCTTATTTTTTCCTGAATTACGTTTAATTTCATTTCCATTTTCTGCCTTCTCTTGTACTTCACTGCGGGATTAGTGTTGGTATTCCCAACTGACACCTCACTACGCTCGCACCATTTTTTTTTTGTGGTGCCGAGAGGCAAGCGAGAAGGGTTGTTTCTCTACTTTTTCTTCTCGGGTTCGAGCCTCGAGAAGCGTGGGAGCTGCGGCAATGGTGCATGCTGCGTTTTCATCATCTGCAACTCACTATCTTTCATAGTTGTTGTATTTTTGTTTCCTTCTCGTTGTTTCACACTGTCCTTGAAACGGATTTGGCTACTTTCTGCGGGCTTAGGAACGGTAACGGTCAGGATGGGTTTTGCCTGCAATCCAATCATACCATGCAACACTCATACACGTAACGTTGAACCTAAACATGTTGCGTTCCATAGCGCAATATACAAACAATGCTGCCAGCCCGCAGCGCGAGACATGTCACCGTAGACAGAAATTTCGCTTAGTCCTACGAAAAATAAAACAGGGAACTCTTTTTTTTTCAGTTTGGAGATGCTAAAACATCTCCAAACAGCATAAGAAATAGAATCGTTGTCCACGAGATTGCCGGTGTCCCCGACCAACTCACACACGAAGTAGGAGAGTTGACGTCTGGCGGGTAAGACTGACCCAAACTCAGACGTCTGGCGATAGAGCCTCATGCGTCTTGTTGGAGACTGACCAGGACGCATGTGCATGATGAGGAAGGCTGGCCAAGACTACGCGTCCGGCGGAGGCTCTGACAGAGGCTCTGACAGGGACTCTGTGTCCGGAGGGTGGGACCGACACTGACCCAGACTGAGGCTCTGACCGGGACTCTGTGTCCGGAGGGTGGGACCGACACTGACCCAGACTGAGGCTCTGACCGCGACTCTGTGTCCGAAGGGTGGGACCGACACTGACCCAGACTGAGGCTCTGACCGCGACTCTGTGTCCGGAGGGTGGGACCGACACTGACCCAGACTGAGATGGCAGGTGGGAGAGCCGACGGTCGGCGTGCGGCTCTGGCCGCGACTCTGTGTCCGGAGGGTGGGACCGACACTGACCCAGACTGAGGCTCTGACCGCGACTCTGTGTCCGGAGGGTGGGGCCGACACTGACCCAGACTGAGGCTCTGACCGCGACTGTGTCCGGAGGGTGGGACCGACACTGACCCAGACTGAGGCTCTGACCGCGACTCTGTGTCCGGAGGGTGGGACCGACACTGACCCAGACTGAGGTGGCGAGTGGGAGAGCCGACGGTCAGCGGCGCCGCGGCCGGCGTGCGGCGCTCGGTCAGCAGGCCCGCCTGGTCTCTGGTCATCAGCAGGCGGCCGCGGGACACGGCGCACGTCACGCTCGCAGAGTCCATCGACACGATGTAGTCCAGCGCGTCAGAGCTCGCCGCCCTGCCGAGTCACATCAGGTCAGTCACGCCAGGCTTCTCAAATTCTTGCAGCTGGGTGCAAATTGACAACTAACGCAGCTTGTTCTTATATCGCTTCCGATATCTTTTCTTCATCCTTATACGAAGCTACTCGTCAATGGTGTGCATATTAGGAATTATGATCATACAGAATGCATAGCTTTTCTTAACTGTAGATATTGCATCCCAAAAATGCTTGCCTGTGTTATTTTTTATTCACACACGACAATAGTTCCTTCTTTCAACCCATTTCAACAGATCTAGTCGGGATTGAAATTTTCATGTACCCAAAAATGTACGTCTAAGTGCCACAATGTTTACATTTTTTCTCATCCAAGGCATTTTTGTCTTACATCGGACATCTAACACAAACTTAATTTGAGAAGACCGTGTCACGCACGAGAGCAGGCGAAACATGGTGACATCCAAGCCGGAGAGCCATTCCTCAAGACATTGAAAAAGCCCGCCCGATAAATTTACCTGAAAGGTGGAATCGAAGGATTTAATGCTATTCTCAAGAGCAATGTTACAACTATTTGTTAGCCTTAATTAACCTAAAACATGTTTTCCACTTTCATGCATATGGAGAACCTTGACACTTCCTTCGTCAACATGACATTCAATGGCCAGGACATGGCGGCCAAGCAATGATTGAGATTAAGCTTGATATTTTCTTCGCCCAACAGGTCATTCTAATCAATGGTATTACCATTCACCTTCTTGTTCATTGCATAATTTGTATGGCACAGAAATAAGGTGCTCCCCAAATACGGCATTTTTTTACAAAACGAAGAATTTTGCTTAATAGGTACCAACAAACATAATTTTGTTTTTTTTAAAGCAGTCATAGACATGTAACTTGGCTTAAAATTGTCGTCAGATAGTTACGGCAATGTAATTTCTGAATAATCCCACTTTGCACGACAAAAATCGGTATTGGTGTTTTCATTAACATATGACATTTTGACCCGACTTTCAAACCTGCTAAATCCAGAAAGCGGCAGACGAAATGTTCACCTGACATGTGACCCACATCCCCCGGCTTGCACCCTGTGTCTGGTGATGATGGTCTACAACGCCAGATCCTGTGTCCAGTGATGGTGACACACATCCCCGGCTTACATCCTGTGTCCGGTGATGATGGCCGATTCGTAGTAGCCCGAGGCGTCGTCGCGGCTCACGAACACGGACAGGCCCTTCCAGAGGGTGTGCACGGGCAGCACCTGGGAGGCGAGCACCTGCCGCTGTGTGTCATCGTCGAAGCGCACCAGCCAGCGGCCGTCGCGGCCCGCGTGCACCAGTCGGCCCGGGTAGTAGCTCTGGTCCACCCACTGCGCGAAACACACCATGTCTGGCGGCGAGGTGGCGTCGTAGGTTAGCGGCTGGCCACAGGCGTGCCGAGCGGCTGTGTCAGCGCGACCAGGGGCACACCTCGCTGGGTAGGCGAGCTTTGTTCACCTGGTGAGCACAGCCCGCTACAGTCATGGTTTTGACATGCTGGAAATACTAATTTTGTTCACTTTGTCGTGAAAATGGATAGTGCGTGATTTCCCGAACGTGTTTTTTTAATAATACAAACATGAAGTGCATGCAAAAAACGTACAGAATCAAATCCATTCATACGAATGTTTTTAAACCGAAATATGTACTGTGACATCGTACCACGCCCAATTGCCGTGGGAAATTTGGTGAATACGTGCCACATATGTACATAGTTCGTCTCCGTGCATTCATATGTTCCATGCATGCAACATATTCAGCAAGTGCCAAATTCAGACAATACAAAATGACAAAAGGACATTGAACACCAGCCTGTGGCAGCCAAAACAGGCAGTACCCTTGCCGAAATGCGGCTCATCTGCTGAATATGAAGTACATATCTCATACATAAATGCGCTGTGTTGTATCGTCGACATTCGCCATAAGTGCAACCGCGTGTCACGATTCCTTCTGTCGCAGCTGTCCAACTCAGTCTATGTCACACATAAACTTACAATGCAGCATATTCCATCAAATTGGCATTGAAGCAGCCCATTAACCTGTACTGAGACAAGCGCGTTGCATTTCATGACGACGTAACCACGTCACCGGCGGTTGAATTCACACGGCTACCTGTGCACACAGGATGTAAGTCGTAAAGCCCTTTCTCTAAATACAGATTGTAGGCACTTTTGAGAAAATCCTGTAATTGTTTTTTTTTTAATGAAAAGAGCGAGTAAAATAATGAAGGACGCATCTATGACATCAAATGATACAACGAAGAATGCAGTGTGGTCTTAAAGTGTCACGATCTGTCCGGACCAGGCCGGACCAGAGTTGTACTTATAATATGGAATCCTGAATTTGGAGAGGAAAGCTTTGGGTGGTCGCAGGTTGAAGGATATTTGTTGTCTGCTTCTGAAATCAAACACGTTTTGTACGTTCCAGTCAGCTTCGGCCATGTTTATCAAACAGCAATCATCTCGCACACATTTTCAAACAACTATATTCAGTTTTTTTCTCTCTAAAAATTAAGTGGATCATTTCCTGCAAAGTATAATGTTCTGGATGACAAACATACAGGACAAGGCTGTGCTTCCAACCCTGGGCCGGACAGCGTCGGGTCGGATCACTCAATGACTATTTCTGTGTTTAGATGAATGAGGTATGTGATGAATTGTGTACGTGCATGTGTTCTGTGTGTATCTCGTGCTGTACATGCATGTTGTATATTAAATTGGTTGATAAACGTCTTTATTTCCTTGATAGTTCATGGTGGCGAACACTAGGTAGAAACACAGTAAAATTGGGCCTCCACTGAAGGCGAAAACATAAATTGAGCAAAATATCACTATGCTAATAACTTGAGCTTTAGGTCCAGGATGCCTTTTGGCAAATGGTACCGACCTGAACACCCCGAAAAACTGAATACACCGACGTAGTTAGTGGAATTGAAAAGAACACTACCTAAAACTAAATTTCACACGTACATAAGTCCACATATGTATGAAAGGTAAGAGTGCTAGCATATTAAATGATTCTTCTTTGTAAGTAGCATGCAGGATGCCGATGTAGATAGCATGGACGTCATGTCCTTGAGACGATTAAGACGAACCTGTATGTCCAGTTCCGTTGTTTTCCATCTGCTCACTCCATGTACCTTGACCGATATATAAGTTTCTATCACCGGCTCTGTTAATGTCTTCCTTCCCCATGTGTTTGTATCCGCCCCCGTTCTCTCTATGGGTTTCCCCCGTTCTGTCCCTGCCTCGACTGTCAAGCTCATGTCTCTTCTCTGCCTAGGTCACATACCGTGCCTCGACGTCCTGAAAGGATGCATCGGAAAGTATTTGGGATGAAAATTGATGCCCATCATGGTTGCTTTTTCCTTGAATTAAAGATGCATTTAAGTTTCTACCTCACAGTAAAGCTAAAACTTCGTTATTTTCTTCCTGCCTGTTTTATATTTTGGAGAGGGGCTTGTAGTTCATCTCCTAGTCAGTACATCTTTCTCCTAAATGACAACAAATAACAGCGCGTATAGAGGTTCCGTCAAAAAGACTAGATTGCAACATGTTCAGCTGCTTGCCGTGAAATGAACAGCTGTAGAATAAAAAAATATGCAAAACGTCTAAAATTTTCCCGAATGAGCCCCCCGCCAAGGCATCACGAAGCCTATGCAATCGTCATATCACGTGCGGGCTGCAATGCCACTGCATAATAAACTAGTCATGTCACTACGCAGTGATGATTGAAATAGATCATACGCACCAGCCACATCATTAATATAGCCCAGGTTTCTTTTTCTTTCTTCTTTCAGCTTTTCATTTGTATCTCCTAAGCCTACCGAGACGAGAAAAAACCGTTTCAGGCGTGTGCCGTGTCTGCTCACCAGGCTGGAGGGGACGGCTACCGAGGCTGGCCTGCTCCCGGCCGCTCAGCTCCTCCTCCTCGGCGTCCGTCAGTCGATGTGTGTCGTCAGGCGGCAGCGGCGTCGGCAGTCGCGCAATCTCCGGACTCGAGCTGGTGCCCGTCACGTGCGTCTCCTCCGAGGAGCCCGGCCGGCGGCCCAGGCCGTCGGCGGCCTGCGACTCGGCGAACGACACCTTGGCGGCGGAGCGGCCGGCGGCGCCCGGACTGCGGCTGCTCTCCACCGTCGCCGTCGCCGCTGCCGCTCCCGCCGGCGGCGGACTGAGCTCCGTCTGGGTGGAGGTGGCCGCCGGCGGGCTCTCCAGGGTGGCGATCACGCCGGCCAGGTGGGCACGCTGCGCCTCCGACTCGTCTGGCAGCGAGGCGGCGGCGCTGAGCAGTGATGATGAGGCGGCAGGTCGGCCGTGGGGCCGCGCCCGCCGACCGTCCGGCCACTTCACCTCAGAGGCTGCCGGCCACGCTATCGTCACCGACACTACCCACACCAACACAAACACACAGACACAAATACACCAACAACACTACCCACACCAACACAAACAAACACATACACACAAATACACCGACGCACAGAGCACGAGACCATGCAGTGACGATGAAAATTAATTGGAACTTAGGGGCGAGTCGACCAGTACAAACAGAAATTCATCGCATGTGAGCACAGCTGACGGGTACCACCCACTTAGCGTACGGTACCGACCAGTGTCATGAAATTTCAAAATTTCAATGGAATGCAAAGCTGCACAAACTTGCTTTGACGTACTGAAAACAATCGTCGACGTCCTAAAATATCCTTCATTAAATTTCGCGTCGTCATTCAATGACATTTTACAGCATAAGTCCTATTCAACTGTAATATCAGTTACAAATTTCACCACATTTCCTTTTCACTTCCTGACATTTGTCGTTACAATTTTGCCAACAGCTGCCATTTCTCAGCTAACGAAATCTCACATATCGCATAATACTCATTTCGTGTCATGTCATCACGGGTTTCGACACCCCTCCCCATATTCACACCATCCCACAGTTGGATTTGTATTTTGTGATCCTGGATGTGGAGTCGAAAAATTGCGCGTCATTCTATCTGGAAAGGATACCTTTAATTCTCTTTATGACATCATAATAAATTATATCTTGTACTTTCCAGCGAACACTGGGCACTTACTAGCAACCGGTAAGTTACAATAATTATCAAACAGCCCCATTCAACCTTCCAGCAAGGACAAGATGATAATTTTCCGGAGAATGACGTTGTGGATGAAAAAAAATCCGGAAGCAGCCCATTTTTCGCTCCCTCACTCCAAGATGAATTTCAGGGCACTGAGTTAGCACGAGCCGAAGTGACCCGCTGGGGGACAGTGGATTACATAAACTTACCAGAGGTGAAATAACTAGCCGGGCCGACCGGCATAACTCGCCACGGTCAGAACGACTCACCCCGGAGCCGACACAACTCATCAGGAGGCAGCACCAAGCCACCACCAGCTTGCCATGGAATAGCAATATTACCAGCCACAGGCGGGCACAACTCGCCACAAGTCAACACAGCTCGCCAAGGACGGGCGCACGTCACCAGAACTCACTGGTGGCGGGAAAACTCACCCGAGGCGGGTATGATCTCGACGTCGCTGCCGGGCGAGCACGAGAGCACCGACACAATGGAGGCGCGCCGCTGCTGCGAGGCGGCCAGAGCGACGCTGTCCAGGGAGGAGGCGACCGAGTGGCGAGCGCCGCGGCCCTCGATGGTCGACAGGGTCGCCGACGACAGCGTGGACATGCTGCCGCGCGAGCACACCGCACACGTCAACTGGGCTACTCCCGTGACGGAGATACTAGTCTCGATCTGGTCATCAGCGTAGTGCCTGGCGGATCGTAACTGGGCATACACGTGACGGAGATACACACCTGTATCGACCTCGACATCAGCGTAGAACTTGGCTGGTAATACGCAGGCGGTACATTTCACACGTGGCACCTTGCTACGAAGTTCAACTTTCAGTGGATACGAGAAATATATCCTTTGGAAAGGTGTAAGGTAAGTTTGGACGTTTGGAAGGGTGTAAGGGTGTGAGGGTGATAGCGTGATAGCTTTATTACGATGTAAGAATACAAACGTGGAAAAGAACATAAATGAAGCTGGTGAACACTTGGTGGTTATTGGTGGTCATTTGCTTTACATCGCGCCGACTGTTGGGTTACATATTGTCGCCAATCCCTCACGCCGATTGGTCACCCGCGAAGAGTAGCGACAGGTGAGACTCGAACCCACAAACTTTCGGTTGGGAGATGTGCACTATACCTCTAGACTACTCGCCTCCAAGTTTGCATATACAGTCATGAAAAGTTTACATGCATTTAGTACTACTTGGGGTACTTTGTTTCAGAAATTTCCTTGCTCGCAACAGGCTATTGTTTGCAAAATTGCAATGCCGACAGTGACGTAAAAATGGACAATGGTTTCAGATGGCCATCACCTCCAACCCAAGCATGCAAATGTCGCGTCTTAGTTACAAGAAAACAACTATAAGAACAGTACGTGAATGCGACAGCAAAAACAAAGTTACCTATCATCATACGACAACTTATATATGCACCTAAATGCAGTCAATACATCATGAAGCAATCTCATAAATAGCATTAGGAAAATGGCATTGCATGATAAAAAGGTACTAAAACACTTCGGTAACTTCACCATCCAAGGGAAGAATGGCGTGAGCATCATACCTTACATTTCCAGGAGATAAGAAGAACCTTGGGTTCTTTTACGACTCATTCAACCGCTAGGTCATATAGCGTCGCCAACCTCTCACGCCGATTGGTCGCGGGTGGACTCGGTAAACGCCGTCGGCTGTGAGATTCGAACCCACAATCTTGCGATCAAGAGTCCGACGCTCTACCAACTGAGCTACCACGGCCCCCATTTTCAGGAGAGCTACTCTTGTTGTTTTCGATCGTGTTTCCTTGTTAACTGGAACACAGCCTCGTGAGATACTTTGTCTTGCTCGGAAACTTGTTCTGAGTATACTTATATCGGTTGATGAGTGTTTTTATCAAATTTGGGAGATATACTAACAATTGTGCTTAGCCTCGCAGCAATCATTGGGGACACGCCATTTCAGCGACCCAAAAAGAAGTATGTCCATTTATCAGTGAGGCAGAAAAGCGTATGCAGCACATGCGTCTTTGTATCTGTGTTAACACGCGCGCCGGACGGCCTCTCACATAACGCACAACGGAGGAGGATTCGGCCCCGCGAATCTCGGACCTCATAAGTAAGCGTTCGTGGCAAGGGGAGTAAGGCACGAGCGGTACGTACGCTTTTTGACCACCTCGCAAAATTGCATACGCTAATGCGCAAAATGCTGACAAGTAAATAAAGCGCATGTGGCAACACACGAACATTCAAAATGTGGCCGGCCAGACAACGGAAGAAAACCTTGTGTCCTTTCATGAAGAAAGCAACAGAAGAACAGAGCAATTGTCACAAACAGAACAGTGTATCTGCATACATACATAGTTTTGCCATGGCCACAACCGGAAAATTTAAGTGAAAGAAAAGCGCTTGGGTGCGTTAACGCCATCTTGCCATGTATCATTTCCAGCTGGATATACGTTTTTTGGTCGCATATACGTATTTCTTCATTGGTAAAAACGAAAATAGTAAATACAAAGATTCTCGCAATTTTCCCACTTTTTATAGATAAACCTAAATAGTAATTACAAATAACATGCGATTGAAACTCTTAGTCCGGATGACGAATCGAATGACAACAAAAAAAGAAAAAAAATCCGAAAAATAGTAAGTACGCCTTTTTTCCTTGGCACGGCAGAACTGCTACCAGCGTCTTTTTAACAGTTATAATTACACTAACAATTATGAGAAGCGTCAATCTATGTCTCACTCGCTTTGCGCCTCACTCGTCCGACCACGTCCTCCTGTCTGGGCCACCTGTCCTCTCCTGTCTGGGTAGTCACATCATCCGGCGCTGCAGTTGCTCCGGTGGTATGCAGAATGTTGCCCCACCAACGCCATCTGCCTACGTGTCTTTGAGCGCCAGCCCACACACCGCTGATCAGACCCTGGGCGGGTGTGTGTCTGCACGGCGGTGATTCGGCACGCGTGCAGCGTCGACTAGGCGGCCCACTAACTGCAGCCGACGCGCCATTTGCACGCCATTTGCGCGCCATTTGCGATCACTGCCGCCCCATCACGTGCCAAACCCGAACAGGTGCTGCCGGAACTCACCGTTTGGAGGCGCCCGAGCTGGACTTGCTGGCTCCGCTCGACACGTCGCCGGCGTAGCCGCTGCTGGTGCCCGTGCCCGTGCTCATCGACGACGAGCACGAGATCGAAATCCACTTCATAAAGCTCCTGACGTCCGGCTCATCCACAGCTATGTCCCTAGTCTGTGGATCACGCAAAGCACAGCTGGGTGAACTCCTGTACACACTCAGGATCACACAAACATCCCTGTCACGGCCACACCAAGTCCCTGTCCTGGTCACACAAACGTTCCTTGTCCCGCCCACCCCCGAGTCCCTGTCCTGATCACACAAACACTCCCTGTCCAAACCATCCCGAGTCCCTGTCCTGGTCACACAAACACTCCCTGTCCCAACCACCCCGAGTCCTTGTCCTGGTCACACAAACACTCCATGTCCCGGTCACACAAACGCTTCCTGTCCCAACCACCCCGAGTCCTTGTCCTGGTCACACAAACGCTTCCTGTACCAACCACCCAGAGTCCCTGCCCTGGTAACACAAACATTCACCGTCCAGGCCCACACACATTCCTTGTCCTTGTCCTGGTCACACAAAAGCTCCCTGTCCCGGTCACACAAACGTTCATGTCCCGGCTACACAAACTCTCCTTGTCCCAGCCACACCAACGTTCCCTGTTCCAGTCACAGGAACGCTTCCTGTCCAAGCTACACCGAGTCCGCTCCCTGTGCCGGCCACCAAACACTCCCTGTCCCAGTCACACCGAGTCCCTGCCATAGTCACACAAAGGGCCATTGACGACCACTGACTAATTGCACTGAATTGCCGGTGAACGTGTCGCGCGAGGTGCGGCACCATCCCGGCACGCTGCCGGTCGCGACTCACACCTGGTTGTGGAACAGCGGGCAAGTGACGTACCTGTCCCGTTGGATCCACCCACGTGGCGCTGATTTGCAACATTTTCAACACGGATCCCCGTCGAACTTGGACCTCGCCTTCAGCTAGCAGAGCCTGCAACACCACCACAGGGGCTTGCTATGGGCTCCCAGGGTACACTTCAAGATGCGTTTGCTATCAACTGGGATGGGATCAACCCAGTTGATTCTACCTTTTCATCAACATAATCAGCCGAATTGGAGTTTCATTATTTGCTACCCGACATGAGTGCTGAGCGTGAAAAGCGACAACATGAGCAAATATATATTATTGGACTCCGGGCTTACTGAGACGGACTCTGGGCTCACCGAGATGGACTCCGGGGTTGCCAAGACGGACTTGGACAGACCAGTGTCTTGGCGTCCGCTTGAGTGAGAGGTGCTGGGTGCAATTTGCCTGCCCTTGTCCAACACTCGTGAGCTTGGAAACTGCAAAACAGACACAATCGCAAACTATTAGCATCTTGGAGCACGCCCAACTGGTCTGATGCGGTGAACATCCGCATCTGCCCAATATATTACACTCTGCGTGAGATCGACCCATACACACACACACACACACAGTCATTTACCAACTTTGCTGGAAATAACCGAAATATTGTTGTCAGATCATGCGGGGGTCTGATTTTTGATGATGTATTCATGGAAATCCCGCAAATATCGTCGTGTCGGCTTTGCTACACGAAGTTTGTGCTAAAAAGCTATCAGTTCATGTCACCATGGTGTCAGCTGCACACAGATTTATTCACGCTTGCCATGGCATAATGTTGGCCCCAGCTTAGCTAACTTCATCGTGACCTTCACATTGTTTCTAGGTGTTAGTATGGCATTGTCAATTGCTATAGGAACTTCACAACTGAAGTTCTATAACAATGCAGAGGGTGGTACAACGTCAGTTCCACCATGCGTTAATTGTATGCAAAAGCGATGTGCTGGAAGACCTTGGCCAACTCTATCCACTTGACTAGCACACCGGCACGCTTCACTTCTACTCGTAATACGTCGTACAGGGAACCACTACTTACGTGCCGACTTACGATGGTTGAAATATTGGAATACATAGGATGATAAAGCCATATATGGATTCCCTATGATTTTATCAATCCAGTCACGCATCTGCTGCATGATAAAAGGTAACTCGTTTGATTTACCAAATCTTAAACATACCTGCATCACGCGAAGCCCCGCAATAACGGGGGCACATTTATCAACTAATTCAGATGCTTCCTTCAATATTGACAGTTGTGTTTACCGTCAAAGATAATCCCATGAACCAGCCGTCACCAGGATTGGAAAAATAGGCTATGCCCGGATGTTTGGGATACAGAACATTATCCTGTTATTTGTATCATTTTGAGGTTGAATGGTGCTGTTTGACAATGAACTGCTTGGTGATGAAGTGTTCGAGATGCACTAGAGAATGGAAGGTGATATTATGATGCCACAGATGGGAAGCAAGATGTCCTCTCCGTGTTCCATTACCCAAAATGTTCTTCTCCATATCCAGGATTACAAAGTACAAATCCAACCATTGCCGTCACCGTTTGAACACTGAAGGACGAGGCCACACATTTGAAAATTCAGCGATCGATTCCGGATTGAAAGCGCTAGCCACCCACAGCGCTGGTGGTTGTCAGCGTCGTTAGCTTCCTACGTACACGGTATACGAGCCTGGCCGATGCACAACTGGCACGTCCGACAATCCCATTTTCCATGCACACTCCTGAGATACAGAGCAGTCGCTCAGGGTGTCGTCGTGTTGACAGCACCGGCCCAGGACGTCCGTAAGGAGCCGCCGGTGGCATGACTCACCTTGGACAGAGGGAGATGCTGGTACGGCTGGGTATCCTGAGACTGCGTGCCGTGAAACCGGTACGGGTCCAGGGAAGTGTGGCCGCCTTCGGGACCCTCGTCCGCGCCGCGTGGTGCCTCTTGCGACGCTTCGTCCGAACGAGCGGGCACATCTGGCAAAGCCTTGCCCTCGGGGTGGGCTGCTTCGCGCGGGGTCTCGTCTGTACGACACGACGCCTCTTGTAGGACCTCGTCCATAGGACACGGCGCCACTTGCGATTCCTCGCCTGAGGGGCAGGGCGTCTCTTGCACAGCCGATTCGCTCTGAGACGGCGGCGAGCCATGCTGCTTCTCTGCAGATTTGCCGCGAGTCGCCTTCACCGCCAGCGGAGACGACGACTCGGATGGGCCGTCGTCACTCTCGCCGTTGGTCAGCAGCAGCAGCTCCTCCTCCCGCTGTCGCGGCTCGGGATCCCGCTCAGCCGGCGGAAGCTGGCAGTCGGCGCCGGTCGGCGGCCCCCTGCCACTCACGGCCGAGCTCGGGTCGGAGCTGGCAGACGCCTCCGACTGCTGCTGCTCGGAGGGGTGCGACTCAGCCTGGACCCGACCTGCGTCGGCAGGTGTCGCCTGGACCGGGTCACGGCCGTGCGATTCGGGCCGCGATGGAGCGGCGGCACCGCCGCCCTCCAGCTGAGCGTGGTCGGTGTCGGAGCCCGTCGCGCCGCCGTCAGACACTCGCACGTCCGAGTCGTCCATGCGCTGTGCTTCTGGGAGGTCGCTGTCCTGCGGCGACTGATCGACGGGCCGGTCGGACATCTGCTCAGACTGCGACGGCGAGAAGTTGAGCTGAAAGCCGGCCTGAGACTCCGCAGCGCCGCCGGACGGCTCGTCGCCGCCGACTTGCAGGTGCTCGCTGGGGGTGGGCGGCCACAGCAGACTCTCCTGCACGGAGCCACCCGCCCGCGAGGAGTACATCACCTGCAGGTCGTCCGGCGGCACCTCCTCAACGAACTGGATGTCCGAGTCGTCGGCGCCTGTCGACGTGCGGGCGCGCTTTTCTTGAGGGGTGTCTGTCAGCTCCGGCGAGGCCAGCCGCTTCTTGTCACGAGGGGTATCCGTCAGCCCCGGCGAGGCCGGTCGCTTCTTCTCACGATAGGTGTCGTCTACCATTTCAGGCGAGGCCGGTCGCTTCTTCTCACGATGGGTATCGTCTGCCATTTCAGGCGAAGCCGGTCGCTTCTCACGAGGAGTATCTGTCACTGCGGGACCCTCGGGAGGGGAGCCCGTCACGTGGGGCGAGGGTGACAGCTCTTCCTCCTGCGTGCCTGTAAGCTCTGGGGAGGTCGGACGCTCCGTTTGAGCGGTGTCCTTCAGCTGGGGCAAAGCAGACCGTTCCCCTTGACGGGTGTCCGCCGCCTGACACGAGGGCGGTCGCTCCGGTTCTGTGTCGTCCTTGATGTCGCGGACGGACGGCGATGCAGAGAGGCTGGGACGTGCCTCCGATGATGAAGTCGAGGACTCCATCCGCACCAGCTCGGTAGGAGTGGTTGGGAGGAGCTTGCTTGGCCTGCGGACGACAGTCGACTGACATTGGAAGGTTCGGTTCACGGCAGGTGCCAATGCTCTACAGGAGGGTCAGATGTACTGACAACATGTCCTGACATGGAAATTTGGATGACAAACGCCACGTAAAGGGAGGACATACATACACGTACAGACGTACATTTGCTTAGTATTTAAACATTTTCCTGAATCATAGCTATTACATCACAGAGATACACGATATATAAAATGCATCCTGTTACTTCCATAAAGTTGCAGTTCTTATCGGTGCTCTTGGGCAATACACAGATCGAAATTGTTGGTTAAAAACAGACGTGTACAAATTACGTACTCTGAAGCTGTCTTCATCTTGCGTTGCAAAAAAAAATCACACCAACGGCATGTCAGTCAGAAATCATCAACGTCGTATATGACTGAAAATGGTAATGATGACGTAAACAAGAAACAACGCGAGAAGCGTCGCAAGGCAGGACATCTTTCTCGGGGCATCAAAATGTCCTGTGTGAGAACAATCGAGTTTCACAACGGAGTGACGGTCGCCGCGGACTTACTGTACCCGCCCGCACCAATACGTTAACCGGAAAGGTCCACTCACTAAAAGCTTCAGTCCAGTTGCGACTCAAATATCTCACTTAATAATCATCTCAAAATGACACCCCACGAATGAATTTCGCTTTACTACATTCACCAGTGACGCTATCGGGAAGCTGATAAGCGCGTGTTCGGCGTGTTTGGGACATGCAAGTCCGATGAGCATGCATGCATGTTAATGAAAGCCATTGCGAGGGTCATTACAAAATCTATGATGTGACGCACATAACCTGACTCGGCATTAATACACCCCAATGCAGCATTTAAACAACACAACACACACGAAGCAAAAGAAGAAAGCATTCACCCTGTTTAACGCACGGTTAGTCACACTTGATACACTTCCGGGCGCTTAAAAAAAAACACCGCAGACACACCTGGCGGCAGGCTGGAGACGGCAGCGGCGACGACCACCTCACCGTGCGTTCCCACCGACACACCTGACCACCACAGTACCTGAGGGGTGTCGGCGAGTTGTCGGCGGCGCCAGACGCCCACACCGACACACCTGACCACCACAGTACCTGAGGGGTGTCGGTGAGGTGTCGGCGGCGCCAGACACCCACACCGACACACCTGACCACCACAGTACCTGAGGGGTGTCGGCGAGGTGTCGGCGGTGCCAGACGCCCAACCGCACACCTGACACCACAGACCTGAGGGGGGTCGGGGAGGGGGGGGAACCCACACCGACACACCTGACCACCACAGTACCTGAGGGGTGTCGGCGAGGTGTCGGCGGTGCCAGACGCCCACACCGACACACCTGACCACCACAGTACCTGAGGGGTGTCGGTGAGGTGTCGGCGGCGCCAGACGCCCACACCGACACACCTGACCACCACAGTACCTGAGGGGTGTCGGCGAGTTGTCGGCGGCGCCAGACGCCCACACCGACACACCTGACCACCACAGTACCTGAAGTGTGTCGGCGTGGTATCGGCGGCGTCGGAAGACTGGGATGGCTGCAGTATGGGCACCAGTAGCGACGGCGTCAGCAGGTCCGGAGTGCTCGACTGGGAGGAGAAAACCTCCCCCTGAGACGACGGAATCACATCTGCCGAAACCACATGACGTCAAATCTACCGGACTTCGGCACCAGTCGATGACAGAAAAATGGCATGTCATTTTCATTATATTCCAATGTTTCTTGTTTGATGATGTATTCATTGAAAGCAGAAATATGTAAAAAAGTGTCCAAATTGAGTGCGAGATCCCCAAAATTACATCCTTCCAATCTAAGATGCAAATAGCTACATAAAATCATGCTTCCACATTTATATACCCTGGAATAACATTATGTTAGGCCTGCATATAGCACACAACACCACTACATTCAATTCAATTCAAACAGGTAACTGGGATAAATTCATGTTCGTTGCATATTATTGTGACGAATCTTTCAAATCAAGTTCGGCGCATCTCTCAAAGATGCAAACAACACGCCAAATATCTGAATTAGCGGCAATACTATCGCTAACGCTGTCACGGATCACAAGACTTAGCGATTTAATTGCAACATAACACTTCACCAGCAAGTAACCTACTGTCGCCTGTCGCACCGAAACGTCGTCAAGTGTCACTCGTGTACGGGTATTATAAATGTCTCCAAATGTCTTTCCAACATGCGTTGTGCATGATTCCCAAGCGTGTCATAATAGCGCCAGATGCTTTGAACTCTTCGCTCGCAGCATCGCATTTCAAATATTCACCAAGATTGTGTTCATCCCCGTAAACTGTACAAGAACGATTTGTGTCGCATAAATACAATTATTTTATAATTCTTCGTTGTCTACTGTCCGTGCGTTCACACCTACGAAATCAAAATGCAAAACAAAGACGAAAGCCCACAAAATAAAAATGTGTAAAATCATGCCAGCACATGACACGTACACAACAGCAACTCTACCTTCCCTGTCACTAACTTAGACTGTCACGGTCCCACACAAACACCCGGGAAGGCGACCAGCTGCTGCAGACTGATGACTCGCTCCGTCACTGAACATTATTGACGAGCCTTATAACCTACACCGCCAACGCAAGCTTATTAACACCATCTGTGCTACATCTCTTCGATTTCACAGCTAAGCAACAAATGCAATGAACCACATGCCCCCTTCTCATTCCCGTACCCCCGATAGCCTTCCGAACCCTGTGAATGCACTGTGATGACCCCGGCCCGGTCGACACGGTGGTAAGCGGCGCAATGGGGAGCGGCCACCGGCAGGCCGGCGATACACAGCCAGCAACACCTATCATCGAAACTCTTATCATGCTGCCTCTCGACCCGTGCAGTGCACAAACCATACAGCAGCTACACAAAAAAAAATATCCACACAACATACGAGCTAAATGCAAAAGCACTGCAGACACATACAGAACGCAACCAGACAAGCGATTCGCACAAACGCAGGCGAAGAATCCCCGAGGTTCATTTTCGTGCCTGCACCGACAGAAGCCGAGCTGTCAGTTCGCGACGTATTGCAACGCAGCCGGCGGCGGAAGAGCGCTATCTCGGCTCGGCCGTCCACGGGTGGTTATTGGTTTTACGACACGTCGACCGTTGAGTCATGTAGCGTCGCCAATCTCTCACGCCGATTGGTCGCGGGCGAAGAGTAGCAACAGGTGAGACTCGAACCCACAACCTTTCGATTGTGAGACGAGCATCTTACCCCTAGACCACTCGTCCCCGCCGCCCGGCACCGGCCCGCGGTCCTGACCGCTCACCACCGATATCCAGATGCCGTGTCACCGACCTGCGCGCTGCAGCCATGACGTCACAGCTGAAGAGTGACGCCATCCCGAGGCGGCTCAGCGGCAACATCCGCCCTCGCCGGGAGTGACCGCGGCCAGCCCGGTGGCCGTGGCAGGGCCGGCGCCAGTGGGGGAGGCCGCAGGCGGGAGACCACTAGCAGCATGGTTGTCGCCTCGGAGGGGGGGGGGGGGCAACCGCCATCACCGCAAGCGCCCCGAGCGGGATGGTACCAACCGTAACCAACGGGAGGGCACTACCGTCGCCGCCGATGATGATGCAATGCATCTGTCCACCGCATCCGACGCAACGAGCAGGAGAACCCGGTGTCGCCTTGTAGTACACCAGGTCCCTTCGTCTGAATGTTGTGCGCACTATCCTCTTCTTGGAGTACAGCAACGCACTAAACAGCTCCGGCTCCGGCTCCGGCTCCGGCTCCGGCTCCGGCTCCGGCTCCGGCTCCATCTGTCGCTCTGTCTCTCTCTGTCTCTGTCTCTCTCTCTCTCTCTCTCTCTCTCTCTCTGTCTCTCTCTCTGTCTCTCTCTCTGTCTCTCTCTCTCTCTCTCTCTGTCTCTCTCTCTCTCTCTCTCTCTCTCTCTCTCTCTCTCTCTCTCTCTCTCTCTCTCTCTCTCTCTCTCTCTCTCTCTCTCTCTCTCTCTCTCTCTCTCTCTCTGTCTCTCTCTCTCTCTCTCTCTCTCTCTCTCTCTCTCTCTCTCTCTCTCTCTCTCTCTCTCTCTCTCTCTCTCTCTCTCTGTCTCTCTCTCTCTGTCTCTCTCTCTCTGTCTCTCTCTCTCTCTCTCTCTCTCTCTGTCTCTCTCTCTCTCTCTCTCTCTCTCTCTCTGTCTCTCTCTCTCTCTCTCTCTCTCTCTCTGTCTCTCTCTCTCTCTGTCTCTCTCTCTCTCTGTCTCTCTCTCTCTCTGTCTCTCTCTCTCTCTCTCTCTGTCTCTCTCTCTCTCTGTCTCTCTCTCTCTCTGTCTCTCTCTCTCTCTGTCTCTCTCTCTCTCTCTCTCTCTCTCTCTCTCTCTCTCTCTCTCTCTGTCTCTGTCTCTCTCTGTCTCTCTGTCTCTCTGTCTCTCTGTCTCTCTGTCTCTCTGTCTCTCTGTCTCTCTGTCTCTCTGTCTCTCTGTCTCTCTGTCTCTCTGTCTCTCTGTCTCTCTGTCTCTCTGTCTCTCTGTCTCTCTGTCTCTCTGTCTCTCTGTCTCTCTCTCTCTCTCTCTCTCTCTCTCTCTCTCTCTCTCTCTCTCTCTCTCTCTCTCTCTCTCTCTCTCTCCCTCTCCCTCTCCCTCTCCCTCTCTCTCTCTCTCTCTCTCTCTCTCTCTCTCTCTCTCTCTCTCTCTCTCTCTGATTGGCCAAGTTCCGTACGTCGGTTTACGTCGATGTCATCGACCTATGTTGCCAAGGCGTCCTTTCTCAGAATCGCCGATGTATCCCGTTTAAGCGCGCACCGATCTCGACGTCTTCATCGGGCGCCGCTTACTCAAGTATCTCGATCCGCGTTAACAGCGAACCACAGTCGACTCAACGATCGAGATGACCGGTCGTCGCCGCATCGATCATCCTTTGCAGCGAGTCCGCAGATCCGCCGTCTAGCTCGCGGTCGTGGCGATCTCCGGCGCCGACATTGCCACCGTTCGACTTGCATGATCGGCGTCGCAGCTGCTGTCGCTTCCAGCGTGCGTCGACCGTCTGACGCCACGACGCCTGTCGCCTGCGTCCCAGCGGCACCGGTGTCGCCTCCTCAGCGTCGTCGAACATCGACTCAGGCCGGAAGCGGCCGTGACCGACATGCCAGCAGGCACCGCCACACTGGCGTGATTCCAAATGCTTTGGGTAGTTCACAATAACACAGCACGTTGGGTCACTGCCAGTGTTCCGCTAGCGCGCGCCACGCCCTCCGTCCGGTACCCGCAACACATTTCCGAGCGTAGAGGAAGCCCAGGACAAGGGACCACAAAGCCGAAGGTCAGCGCGCGGCTGGACATATGACTACATTGTCCTACATGCTACGTGCAACCAACATATTACTCGTCTTTTCTGTTCTGAATGGGGTGAATGACCTTGAACGAATTCAACAAAGATACCAATAACGACATACTGACATCACTGTTTGTTTTACCGAACCTCATTCCAGATCTACCTGTCCCATTCTTCAGTAATTTTTACCTCACAACCATATATTAAAATAATCCGCTAAAATCTACCTCGCTAAAATATATCACGCTCACTTGACGTGAACGGTTGGTTGGCTGCATGGCAAGTCAAGCATGCAGTACCTATCAGACTTGTTGGAGGTTATTACAGATTGAAGGGCCGACTTCCTTCAACCCTGGGCGCATGCGAAGGGCATACCAACGAAGTGGAAATTGAGACACCCAAAAGGCCCTGTCATAGTCCTCGTTTTCCTTCTCATGTCAGAAAGGAAAGAGAGTCAGTCAGAAAAAGGAGTGCTGTAATCTAAAGCTCGGACATATTCAACTAAGTCCGACTCAGCAAGATATCAGCATTAGAAAGCATGGAAGAGAAAAGGTAATTATTGGCTATCGACATTGCTCACCCTATAAAATACAAGACACAGCCTCCAAATTAAGTGCACAGCTCGACATGCTATGGTGCCGTGGGGACAGGAACACCAGTATACGGCGCCATTTAGGTGACGGATGAGGTATACGGCGCCATTGGGGGCGATGGATGAGGTATAAGGCGCGATTGGGGGTGATGGATGAGGTATAAGGCGCGATTGGGGGTGATGATGACACATGGCGCGCAATTATGGGAAATTTATGATGCATAAGGTGCCAGTTGGCGATGGGTGAGGTATACGGCGCCATTGTGGGCGGTGGATGGGCGAGGATAAGGCGCCGTTGGGGGATGGATGACCGAGAATAAGAGGCGAATTAGAGGGTTTATGTGCTGCATGCACAAGATCGGGCATCATACCGTCGACATTTGGGCAACCACAACTCCGATCGTAAATATGTGTGATAGACACACCAAATTCGGCAGATGAGCTCAATTTGAGAAATTCTGCCTCTAATTTTGACATAAATGCATGACAATACAATCCTTCAACCAAAACTTCATGAGGCCATCCAAAGTCAACGGCGTCCGTTGACCTTGGAGTATCACTGCTGAGGCGGCATAGTTTGAGAAGGACTAAAACTACATCATCTTAGCAAGCTAACTGCGGGAGAATTGGCCAAAACTAGGGTTTCAGCAAACAGGTGCCAAAGTTGTCTGCAAAAAGGATTCATAGCGCAGTAAACTGACATAACATAACCAATTATTTAATCTAAGAATCCTGAAAGGGTGCATGTATCAAGAAGTCGCAAAATGCGCTTAAAAAGTGCATGAGCACGGAACAAGCAAGCATAATTCTGGGGACCCAAAGAAGATTTTGTATTCTTCAGAAAAGCATGAAGAAAAGGAAAACATGATAAAACTATGCATGCAATACATACCATAATCCCACCGAATCTATTTCAGTACTCTCCACAAGCTTACAGAGAAAAATTCAGTAGGTTTGGTTAGTTTTGTGAACTAATGAATAACCGATAGAAGGCCGCTAATACAGAATACAGCAAATTATTCAGGACCACCAAACAATGCTTACCTTCTTCGTCCCCTTTTTCGCTTGGTCCAGTTTCATCTTTGTCCATATGACTGCTGTTGGTTGGCTATTTTGGCTTATAGGGTGCATCGACTGCAACGATCAAACAACGCCCACATGCGACTGCTGTAAAAAGAAAAACGTGCGCGATACAGGGCTTAAAGGAAACCATCAACACATTTAATCGCGTATTCGACATAAATCCATTCTCACACGCCCACCAGTACAATTTCTATAACCAATACAAGGCACCATAAGGGGCACTGGAAGTCTAGCGAGAGTCAGCTGACTCCAGGGCCGCACGCGCATTGGATGTGCTGGTTGGGGACCACAACAGGCAGCAAACTGCGAACCTACCGCACCTGTGTCATGGCAACCCGTCGAGAGGCAACCTTACTGCTTTCAATTTCGACGGAAATGCAAGCAATTCCAAAATAATTACAGCCGATCTGGGAAATAAATACCACAGCGCAATCTGAGACTAAAAGAGAAGGTGGCACCTCAGTTGCACAAAATGGCGGCACGTGCAGTGGAAACGGTGAATAGTGAAGTCGTGTACGTTGGCGTTATACTAATCTACAGCACTTAGTTAGTTATTTTGGTTTTAGGGCGCATCAACTGCATTGGTTATACAGCACTGTCCACGAAACCAAAACCGTTGGGTTTTGTGGCACCTCGTCACGAAATGGATTACTTTAATCAAACGGGACTCCAGGAGAAGGATCCGTGGGAATCTTTGGCAATGCTTAACTGAGAAAAAGAGGATGACCAAAACTGAAGAAGTGATCCGAAATCTGCAAGAGCTCACTGTCGAAAATACACGAAAATCGACCGGGCGCATTTCCCAGGAAGTCGGGTATTGCCTCGCTGCTGCAAAAAGAATACTCGAAGAGGACCGAGACCTGTATCCATACAAGTTCTGCAAAATAGAAAAACTTCCCCAGAATAATTGTGAAGACCGGATCAGTTTCTGCATGTGACTAATTGGACAGTGCTAGTCATCCGAAGTCCGAACAGTTTTTCACATATTTGGTTCCCTGATGAAGGGAACTTGGATCCATTTCCACTTGGATCGCCGCATCAACATCCATAACAACTGATTCTGGTTGGTTGGTTATTTCGGTTTAGGGGCGCATCGACTGCGTTGGTCATATAGCGCCCCAACTGATTCTGGACATCAAGCACACCAGATACAGTGAAAGAAAGACCTGTGCACAGTTCCACGTGTATGGTGGGATGTGCACTAAGCATCTCGGGAATCATAGGCCTCTGTTGGTTCCAGGACCGAGAGGGACGACACACCCAGACCAGCAATTGTAGAATGATATGCAAGGATCTCAACCGGCAGCTCGCTAAAAAAAACATGCCGACACTGCAGCCATCCAGTGGCTTCAAGAAGATGGTGCAACTCCACACCTCAAGAGATAATCTGAAATTGATTCAGGATTAGTCCGGGGCACGCGTGTTATCGCGGAAGACTGTGGGGTTACTTGAAGTGAATGGTGTACCAGAGAAATCCTACATCAGATGAAGAGGGTTGTGGGAGATGCTGTTCCTTCGATCCCAAATGACATGTCAGAAATCAGTTGCAGGTCTGAAGAAAAGGTCGGACTGTGGCTCCGCTGGAACGGATGAGGTCTGAAGGACATTATGTATATGGTGCAAAGATAGTCTGGTGTGACTTTTATGTTCAGTAATTAAGCTTCCATAAAATCCTGCATATTTGTATGCATTAATCATGCTGTTCACTGCATTTGTTTGTGAGTTATCGTCAAATAAAACGTGTCAGTTTTGTTGTGTCTCTGCATTCATACATAGGAGTAGCCTGTCTTGGGGCCTGCCTTCATTTGCAACCAGAGATAAAGGGAACCTTTTTTTATCAAAGACAATGTACCCAAGATATACATGTTTGCAGACCATCTGG
The DNA here is from genome assembly GCA_034440615.1 of Ashinkailepas kermadecensis. Taxonomy (NCBI): domain Eukaryota; kingdom Metazoa; phylum Arthropoda; class Thecostraca; family Neolepadidae; genus Ashinkailepas; species Ashinkailepas kermadecensis. The sequence continues at coordinate 112,530 of JAOTOM010002701.1, forward strand.
AATCATATCTTTAAAACTAGGCTGTTGAAGAAAACAAATCAGCCTACTGATTTTAGACCTCAACTTGCCCATGCATCCAGTTATCCACCATACAACTAAGGAGTGACAAGTCAAGTACATCAGCCAGCTCCACCACTAATCGATGAGATATATGAAACCTTAACATTCATATTTGAAATCTCTTTTATCAGCTATCATTGAATATTTTACCTTACCACTTTATAAAACGAAGAAGAAATAAACAAACCTATTCAAGCCAGAATATGGGCAGGTTGTCAAAAACTGATCCCAGGACAATGACAATGTCATTGTTTGGAGAAGCTAAGCAATAAAAAAAAAATGTATATTGCATATTTGTACATATGCTATATTTGTTCATTATATTGATAAAGTTTCCATAGTATGAAGAGGAGAAGTAATATACTTTTTGGAGCCCCATTAATGTTCCCGCCTTTATGTTTACCAAAAAGTGTCGCAAAATGTGTCGCATATTGAACTTAAGATGCATCTAAACACCTACCAATATTACAGACTCAGGTAATCAATATCAATTAGGTACAATTGCATTGGTTGCAAAAACCAACTCACAAGTTAAAATGTGAATTTACCATGTTAATCTTGTTTACAATATGTGTTGAACCAACCCATATCCAATTCTGAAAGTGAAATGTCCCTGTACCCATCCCCATCATTACATAACATAAAAATTCCTATTTTTGACACATCAAGGTCAGTGCTCCGGTTGTCAAATCCTGTAATTCAAGAATAAGAACCTTGCTTTCATTTATGATGCATTCACCATCTAGGTCATATAGCATCACCAAACTGTCACTCTGATTGGTCATGGGTAGACTGCAATTCTACCAGTTGTGGGATTTGAGTCCACAGCCTTATGATCAAAAGTCCAATGCCCTACCAACCGAGCTAGAACCCTCCAGAACCCAACCCTACAATCCTCCAGAAATTGAAGGGAATTCACATGAATTGAAGATTTGCACAAAATTAATGTCTGGATTTGTTTACAAGAAACTGGGGTTTCAGCATAGTATTACAAACACCAGATGAACCAATTCAACCATCATATCACAAAAATAAGGCAGCATGAGATTGGGGCACTTCTTAAGAGATTTTATCTCTGAAAACATTTTTGCACTCCGGGTTCATACTGGATAGGATGGGCTTTACATGTACTCCGACACAACTGTGGGAACAAAGGTATCAATAAAAACAAACACAGAACGACACCCAAAAAAAACGCTCGTTATTCCACTTACGGTCACCACTCAAACTAATCACTTTTTGTAGCAGTCAGCAGCCGGACCACATCTTCACACACTCCATCAATCTCAACCACCGGAATTGCCGACAACAACGCGCCAACAGCAACTTGCAGGATGATGCGCATGCGCACTTAGAATACTGTTCTCCGGCTCTGGAGCCCCGTCATACCTGTGTTTCTGCCACCCTATAGTGGGAAACTTGGACAGTTTTAAGAGACGTTCTCCGGAGTCCCGGAGACCACCGGTCAGAATTGGCTGCGTTAGCGTTTTCTGTTCTGAAATCTGTCTGTGAACCAATCAATGCAAGGTATTTTGTATATGACGTCATAACCATTAGCAACTTTGAACACATGGTTAACAGTATCCACACAAGTTAACAGTAAACACAAGACCTTGACTGATCATTTGCTTTGATCACATCCAACTGTGGCGTGTGCGGTAGCGGAGTTGCGTTCGTATTACGTGGGAAATTGGCTGCGTAGGTAGGTATGCGCCCTGAGCTGAGGGTGAAGTGTGAAGTATTTTTGTTTGTTTTTCATATGGCTGGCCTTGTACTGAGACCAACAGTGAAAGGAAAACGCATTTCTCCTGTGAGTTATAAGAAACGAAACAGTGCCGATTATTACGGGTCACTGCCGGGCGGTGCCATCCATTGTTCACTTCTTTGTTTGTATGTTTTGGCATTTGATTTGACCCAAAATGAGAATGATATTACTTATGCATATTATGTAGGTACTGATTTAGGTTTTTCCGGTCGGTTACTGGTAAACAGATTCCATGCATAAAAAAATAATGTCCATGAAAATGTACTCCGGAAAAAATCGGTATGCACTCCGACTCCCAACCCGGAAAGTAAGTTTCCCACTCCGGTCACCAG
>JAOTOM010002702.1:0-114693 GCA_034440615.1 Ashinkailepas kermadecensis
GCAGCTGCTGGATGACGCCACGTCTCGCTACTCGCTGGTCAGGAAGGGCAGCAGTCCGTTCGGCGCGACTGCGGGCCTGGACGGTGCCCAATTGAGCGCGAGTCGCCGGTCGACGCCGACGAGTCGGCGTCGACGGCGCCTGCCGGCCGGACGCGTTCATCCCGGAGGTGAGCGTGACCACGTGCGACGGCTCGGTGGTGGTGTTGTTCCTTCGCGGCCGGCCGACACGGCCGAGCGCTACTGAGACGGACGAGCGACTGTGGTAGAGCTACAGCGGCGGCCGCGGGTAGCCGAGTCGCGCGGCTTCAGCCGGCGGCAGAGATGGGCGGCAGCGTGTCGCAGCAGGAGATGGGCGGCAGCGTGTCGCAGCGGGAGGTGGGTGTCGCGCGCCGCCTGCTGGCCAGTCGCTGCGCCGACGCAGCCGTACGCCGTCAGCGCAGTCAGTCGCCGCGCCAGCACGCCTCAGACGAGACCGGCCTGCGTGTCATTTACCGCGCCGAGGGCGCCGAGCCGTGGAACCCCGTCTCGCCCGAGGGGCCTGTCCGGTGTAGCGCTGGCGCCGGCCGACCGAGCTGGCCGCCGTGCACTGGCGCAAGAACTCGCGCGGCGAGGACGGCGACGCGGAGGCGTGGTCGGCCGGCGAGGCGACCACGCCCCCGCCCGCTGAGAGCCAGTCGCAGACGGAGCTCAGCAAAGCAAGGCGTCCCCACCGCCGGCCGTCAGCGCCAACTCGTGGTGCTGGTGAGCTGGGCACTGTCACGGCAGCGGCTCGGCGGCGCCACATGGCTGCCATGCACTTCCGCACCGGTGCGTTAAATTGTCCTGAGCAGTGTTAGTTGTGAAAATTGTTCACACGATGCAAAATCACAGAATAAGCCAGAACGCCCTTCGTCGATAGCAAGGTTTACTGACAGTTGAGCCAGATTCGCTTAGCAAAGGGGTAGTTTTGTCTGCCAGTCTGTCCTTGTCAATGCGATCATTGCAGCAGCCAGCTACTGATCGTTCTACATACATGCTTCCTGGGTCTGAAAAGAACTTCTCGAAGAAGACGCGTACACTTGCTTTGGTGTTAACAGCGGTGCCAATGAACAATGCATACGTGATGACGTCAATAAAGGGATCAACGGATCTGAATACTGAAATGATTGTGCGGTTGGGAGTTTTCAGCCCTAGTAGAGGCAAGGGCACGTAGTAGGTGCAATGACCACGTCTCCCATTACTTCTTTACAAATCGAATCAGAATTCCACCATTAGGTCTCCGAAGAATTGAACAAACACTCAGGTATGCCGCAAAAATTATATTTAGAGAACACCACCCCACACACGCATCTTTACAAATTCTCCCAAATCTACACCACGAATATTTAGGTCCCGCCGAAAAGCCAACCGGCCTTACCATAGCTTCACGCATTAAAACATTTTCCACACAACTACAATATAGCATTCCACATATTACTGCTCTCTCTTCACCAACTACACCACCGTGGCAGATGACCAGAAACACATATGTTCTATCTCACCACCACTCAAAAATCACAACTTTGTCCGGAATACGCCAAACAAAATTCCACCAGTTTCGTTCTCGTTATCGCCATGTTCCTTTTTGTTTTCACCGACGGATCCAAAAACGCAAATTGCACAGGAAATGCCATTGTTTCAGGCACACACACAAAACAGCATCGCTTACTAGACGGGACCTCCATTTTCATCGCCGAATTGCACGCCATTCTCACTGCCCTTCGCTATGTTCGCAACCGTTCAATTTGTCACCCCATGCGCCATGTCGTCATTTGTTCCGACTCAAAATATGTTCTTCAATCTCTTTCTTCACTTTCCTTTTCGCACCATTGCCATATTTCCATTTATGACACACTCGAAACACTTCATCTGATGGGCATGACGGTCCGTTTCCTGTGTGTGCCCAGTCACTGTGGCATCCCAGGAAACGAGGAAGCAGATCATTTCGCAAAACAACCATTACAATTACCACACATCACAGAAATCCCACCACATTTTGACGCCATCAAATCAACAATACGACAGAACATTCGACATTTGTGGAACCAACAATGGACCGAAACCACAAATTACACACAATTACGTCTCATCAAACCTGTCATCGGAAACTGGACCACATCATATAAAAAAACAGAAAAGAAGAAGAAGTTATATCACGGCTCCGCATAGGTCACACTTTTCTCACCCATCGATATATTTACACTGCTTCACCACGACCTTCATGCCCATCATGCAACACTCATCTTACAGTTTCACATATTCTCCTACACTGTCAACGTTACCATGACCATAGAAAAACACTTACCAACTACTGCCGTACACACAACATCCCCTTTTCTTTACCCACACTATTAGGCGATCAGCACCCTTTCCTCATCAATCTACTTTTCATTTTTCTCCGAAAAACCAACTTGCTTCAAGAGTTATAAACTGACTGTCTTAACATCAATTTGCATTCATTCTACTCACGGCACGAAATGGCCTGAGCAGGCCGAAGTGCCCAACCCAACAAACTGGCACGTAGTATATCCATACATTTTCACGCCACCTTAAGGCCATCAGCACAGCACTCCGTTTGGTATTTTCCACATCATCGGGAGCCGCCTCTAGCATTTGTGTTTTATTTAGCGCCAATGACATACCATCCGGCGCCAAATGTGGCGTGCACTGTGTAGCCACAACCTCCACTCTTACACAACGGAAATACTTCGGTTGGTATGTACATACTCTATCTCCCGAACCAATCGCCTCATCTAAATTGTTATCGATAGCCAAGGACGAGATCACCTGAAAGTGCAATATTGGTCAACCTGGTCATATTAGATGTCGCATATGTCACAGTATTTTTAATGTCGCATGCCAAGTGCGTGCAATCAATTTGGACTTTTGTCAAGTACCCTTTTTAGTGAACGAAACGCGTAGCACAATATCCTGTGCCTTCCAATGCATTGACACAGGCGGCTGATTCGATTCAGGCAGACGGATAAGGAAATACAATTCAGACTATACCAAGTCGCCGACAAGCTATGTCAAAAGCATGCCGCCCCGGTAGCTCGGTCGGCTTGAGCGCTGGCCTGCACTGGTATCCCCTGTCCTGGCAAGACAGGGTTCAAGTCGCTTCACGCGCTCGCACTTAGACCCCGGCTGGGAGGTTCAGTTGGAAACAGGCCCATATAAGGCCGGGAGCAAGCCACCGTATCGGTGCATTGACGGCACGTTAAACTATCGGTCAAAACTCTGCCTTTGAACTGGAATTAATGGATTGGGTGGTGCGACCAGGGTTCGCGCAACAAGCTCCGCTTAGCAATATAAGACTACCTCATAAAGCACTGCACTGCAAGAATTCGAGCTAAATTTATAAAATTAAAAAATTATAATTCATTTAATTTTCATTTTTCTGCGTGGTCGATAAGGCTAAGAGGTACATTCTTAGAACCCATCTCACCTCATGAGATTAAGGACGATTATAAAAAGTAACCAAATGCTCATATTACGTAAAATAGAATCACAAATTCGTATAATATATTTCGGGCATGGCCCTTCTTCAAAGACAGAATATATACACAGGGGCATTTTGCGCACATGATTTATAGCACATGCTTTATGTAGCAGGCCGTCTACCAATATTGACGAAAGGGTTTTTAATCATCACCTAAGTCCAAGTATCGGCCATATTTAAATACCAACACAACAATAGACATTGCAACAAGTACATAATGTTCGTGGCTTCCCTAGACACCTTCCCTATACATCTCCCCTATACATCCATATATATATATATACACACACATATATATATATATATATATATATATATCCATGATACGTCATCGTCTACTGCACTCGAAGTGTTCGCGTGTGTAGCTGAACGAGTGAGTAAATACGTCAGTGAGTGAGTGAGTGAATTCCTGGGTGAATGATGGGTGAGTGATTGTACCGGTGGGTGATTACGGAGTGAATAAGTCGGCGAGTGCAGGTGACGTATGCACAGTGTCATGCTGTATAGGGAACTGGTTTTATGAGAGGCCATGAAGCTACCATTTTGTTTAGGGGTGGCTTTTGGTTCCTGATTTCAATGGATTCAGAAATTTGTAGTTCTGCCATGTTTTTACAAATCCGTAAGACTGTGATGCTGAGCGTTGCTGGAGTGATAGTGTTTTCTGGGTGATTTGTGGCGAAATGCTCTCCAAAAGGGGTGTTTTTCGTTTTGTTCTTTGCGTCTCTGATATGTTCCAAAATGAAAAGCACGCCTTTTGGAGAGCATTTCGCCATAGATCCAACCGAAAACACCATCACTTCAGCAACACTCAGCATCACAATTTTACGGATTTGTAGAATGGCAGAACTACAAATTTCAGAATTTCAGAATTTCATGCGACATGTCCCCCTTCCCCCAATTTCTGAAAATTGGCGATTTGTCCCCCTCAATTTCTTTCGTGTCCCCCCCCAAGCATCAGCTACTTGAGTACGATCGCCGCAAAATTCTACTGAATAATTTATCAAGTGAAAATATCCATGCAAGAGAATCACCAAAAATACGAGAAGCCGATCTAGCCAATCAAAGGGCTTCACAGGCTATCTGTCGTCACAAAATCTCCGAATGGTAATCAACAAACGTAGAAATTTCTGCTTCCAGGCCATTCTTGAATAACATGAACCTTGACCATCTTGTGTTTTCGCTTCGGTGGAAGATTGTGCTTTGCGAGGCAGCAAATTTGCATTATCGCAAGGCTTTATGCGTCTTAGGTTGCATTCTCCCTGCATATATAGATCAGGGGCGTCGATTTGTCAAACTTGCATTGTCCAGTGAACAACAATGACAATCATCATTGAGATTGTGGATATGCAAACTATAATTATCTTCAGCAGCTCACCTATCACACCATCAGCTTGATATTTACCTAGGTACCTACCCACATGCCCAATGACAATGCATGCATTAAATATTGATATGGGGAAAAACGAGAGCCATGTGTGGGCAAATCTGCCAGCTTATGATACCATGACAGAGAAAAGTCAGCAAGAAGCTGCATGGCCACTGCATTATAATTGGTATTCCTAAAAGAATTAAAAAAAAGAAAGCTGTGGCTCACATGACTTTTAAGCAAACCTTACAGTCATACAAGACCAATGCTATACAAGAAATAGCCTTGACAAGACCAATGTCTCGTACGCCGCAAAAACACCATTATTAAACGCCGCAAAAAATACCATTATTTTAAAAGGTACACCAAAGTTCGCATTCAAACCTTGGTGACGTCACAGGTTTTTATTCGTATATTGCAGAAATTGGAAGCATCAGGCAAGTTTCAATTTCACTGCACATTGGTGGGGGAGTGATTTTTTTTAGGCGTACCGAACCACAGAGGTCATTTGCGCCACCTTTAAAGCGAGTACGTTACATGTCTGACTATAAAAGCGGGTGTTTGCGATCAAGGTGCAGGCATGTGGACGTTTACGTAAAGGGAATTTTACGTTATAGTTTGCGTGTTATTTTAGGCGCTGAAGGCGGGGCTAGGATGGGGACATCCCCTAATGTCTAGATCGCAGGGGCGTAGATTTGTATCCTTTTGTGGGGCCAGGGCCCCACCAATGTTGATCTTGCCCCGCCCCCCCCCAATGTTGATTTGGGCCTCCCAATAACATATGCTATTTTTATGCTGATAAAAAAGTTGAAGGAAAAAGAAGGAAAACACCATGCTAGGTACGTAGAAAATGTAGTTGATGTTAACCAGCACATTTGGTAATGAAAAAAAAACAGATTTGGGTTAGATAGTGGACTGACTCTCCACCTTTTGCTACAAAATTCAAAATGGTGTGCACAAAAACCAATTGTCATTGTCAAACTTGCATACACTCCAGTCCCGTGAACAACAATCAGTTATCATTGAGAGTGTGGATATACAAACTATAATTAACCTCAACAGCCCACTCATCACACTATCAGCTTGATATTTACCTGGTACCTAGGCACCTAGGTACATGCTACAGAAAGACTTAGAAGAGCTTGTGAAGTGGTCCAAAAAATGGCAGATGAAATTAAATTTTGATAAGTGCAAAATCATGCATGTATGCAGGGGCGTCGATTTGTATACTTTTGTGGGGGCTATGGCCCCACCAATGTTGATCTTGCCCCCCAATGTTGATTTGGGCCCCCCCAATAACCTATGCTATTTTATGCTGATAAGAAAGCTAAAGGGAAAAAATGAAAAACCCCATGCTAAGTAGAAACATTGATGTTAACCAGCACATTTTGTACTGAATAGAAACAGATTTGGATTAGATAGTGGACTGACTCTCCACCTTTTGCTGAAAAATGTAAAATTGTATGCAAAAACAAACAGAATAGCTGGAATTCCCTCCACTGTGGAAGTACATCTTACATCTTTCTGGGTTGGTTGGTTGGTTATTTGGGTTTACGGCCGCATTGACTGCGTTAGTCATACAGCGCCCATACAACTTGTCTTGTTCCCACCTTAAAGCACAATAATACCCAAAAGTTTCCGAAAAAAATTACAGCCATGTTCACAAAAAAAATATATTTTTTTATTCAAAATCAGCTTAGGTTAGGTTAGGCTCGGTTAGGTTTCTTTTTTAAGGTTGAGAATTTTCAGAAAATAAATTAAGTGACATTTTATTTAGTTTAATTTTTTGTTCTCAAAAGATAGGTTAGGGTAGGCTAGGTTAGGTTTTGTTGCACTAAAAAAACATTTATGTTTATGCTATGTTGCCGAACTCAAAGGCTTTTTGGCATTATTTTGCTCACAACCTTAAAAGTAAGCACAGAAAATAAGTGGGTCCAATCATCTTAGTCACCTTCATAAACATGGTATTCTGCATATTTTTTTTTTTTTTGAAGGAAAAGAAGAACACCTTAGACCGCAAGGTTACCAAATAATTTGCAATTTTGGGGGGAAACTTTTTTGGAATTTTTTAAAAAGTTTTCCAACTTGAAAAACCTAAACTAACCTAACTTAACCAAACCTAACCCATTTGCTTGCTATATGGAGGCAAATGTGTGTACAAACTTGTCTTGTTACCACCTTAAAGCACAATAATACCAATTTGGCTAGGTTAGGCTAGTCTAGTTGTTTACCTTGGAAAAATTGTTAAATCATTTTCAAAAATAAAATAAAATCGGAAATTTTCCTTCAAAAGCAGCTGACATTAGGTTCGGGTAAGTTGGGTTCGGTTGTTCAATTTAGAACATTTTCATAATATATATTGCTTAATTTTTGTTTCTATTTTTTTCTCCAAAGCAGGGGTGTCGATTTGTATCGATAGACACTAGCGCGTATTAAATGTCACAAATCGTGATGGGCGTTCCTCAGAACATCCAAAGGAAAAATTCCAGTTACAGAAATTCCAGCGCCTAAAGTCTAAATTTGAGGTTACAGTGACAAATGTGACTGAGGTAAGACATTAGTGGTGCAATTGCGCGCAGTGTTTAATCCGGAGTCCAATCTCATGTGACGTCGTACTGATTCGTTTTTGTACTTCGCACATTCTGATGTATCTGCGGATTGGTGTGATTTTAAATAGTGAATAAATAGCTTGCTGATATTTAATTCCCAAAGGAACAGTAATTGAAAAAGTTGGCAGGTAAGCTTGAAAATGTCCAGTCCATGCTTTTTTCTGATTTGTGCTCAGGGTTTCCATGTTAATATCACATAACTACCACGTTTGTCTTCAAGAAGAGCTGTTTTTAGTTTACTTTTATTAATATTTTCATTCCACTGCTCTTAATGCCCTTTCTGCCCAGGATTGGGGCACCTAGTGTTGCATTTCCGTCCAGGGGTTGGCACACCTTTTGGTGAATTTACAGCTTAAGGTAATTTCTGATTATTTTTTTGCCATGCAATGTTTAGGAATGTGATGAACATGATGTTACTACTCATTTTTGGTAAATTTGTGTTTTAAGGTGTTTTATGAATTCGTGGAATGTATCATTTCAATGCAATGTTTATGAATGTGACTCAGATGATGGGACCACTCATTTTCTATACAAATGCCTACATTTCAGGTTGTGAGCAAAATAACACCAACAAAAAGCTTTGAATTGGGTGACATAGGGTAAAGTATTTTTTTTTTAATAAAAAAGTGCAACATAACCTAACCTAACCTACCTTAACCTCCCCTTGGAGAAAAACAAAACCAAAACTTCAAGTTGTAAAAATTTCAAGCAATGTATTTTTTTACAATTAAAAAAGGTAACCCAACTTAACTTAATCTAACATAAGCTGCTTTTAAAGAAAAAGATCTATTTCGTTCAAATTTTGGAACAATTTTTGCAAAAATGTCGAACTTAAACACTTAAACTAATCTAACATCACCAAACATAGCCCATTTGTTTGCTTTATGGAGGCAAATGTGTAATAACTTGCCTAGTTACCACCTTAAAGCACAATAATTCTGGTTAGATTAGGTTGGGTTAGGTTTTTGCATTTGCAAAATTTCAAGAAAATAAATTGCTATATATTTTTCCAATCTTGTTTTTGTAGTTGTTTTCTCCAAGGTCAGGTTAGGCTAGGTTACGTTAGGTTATGTTGGATTTGTAATGTATTTCTTTTAATTGCTATGTTACTAACTCCAAGCCCATTTTTAATGTTATTTTGCTCACAACCTGCTCACAACCACAAGCATTTGCACAGAAACTGAGTAGTGCCATCAGCTTAGTGACATTCATAAACATTGCATTGGAAATTTAAATTAAAAAAATATTAATAAAACACATAAAAGCACAAATTTAATGTCCTTTCTTCTGCAAATGCATGCCTTTCAATTGGGAGTAAAAAATAATACAAAAAAGGCGTGGAGTAAGCAAATATAGCATGCAAATAATGTTCAAGATGTATGATAACCTTACCTAACATAGTTCAACTTCCCATACAAGAAATTAATTGTTTTTAATTTAAATTTTCGAGGCATTTTCTCAAATATTTTCAACTTAAAAAACCTAACCTAACCAGGGAAAAAATACTAACTTACAACAAAAGCCTAGTCTAACGCAACTACGCAAACCTAGCGCCTTTGAATGATTCGTGGAGGTAAAATGGGTGTAAAACCTGCCTTGTGGTTACCTTAGACTGCAATAATATCTCTTTTTGTGCTACCTGATGCACGTGATGAACCTCCATCTGCATGCTGCATGAGAGCATTGGACTTATTGCTTCACAAAGAACAATAACATGTTGAAAGTACTATATTTTCAGGAATGGAATCCTGTACTGATAACATTTTCTGAGTTATAAATTTGCAGATCAGATTTACATCATTTGTGTTAATAAATATGAGAAATTCATAGAAATGCATACACCGGTTTGTGGACAGGAAGTTATTCTGATGATTTCTGATGTATTGGAAAATGACAAATTTGCATGATGGAAGCAGGTAAAGTTAAAGTACTTATATCTCAATAAGTGGTCAGTTCACTAACAAGACAGCAAATTCACTCAAATAGCACTCAAAATGCCAGGCGGCCCACTCTTTTTGCAAGTTTAAAATCGATGACAGTGCTTTCGTGAATCATGTTTAAAGCACATGAAGGAAATGTATTGCTGACACTTGTTAGGAACTGATGTGTGTAACGTTAATTAACATTTATAATGTCCTGATGTTTGTACACAAAATATAGCTCACTATTCTAAATAGCATGGGAAGTATGATGCCATACATCATGGCTAATTTATGGTCAAACTGTTATGCAGCAGATTCCCTGCATTGTTACTTAGTTATTTGGGCTTTAGGGCACAGACCATGTTGATCACATAGCTCCCTGCATTGTTGTTAACTGATCTATCAGTATGTTTGTAAATTCACTTATGAGTGAATCCATACCATTCTCAATGGGGTATAAAAGCTACCTTATAATATTGCTTCTACAATGCATATAACAGAAACCCATCTAGATTGTCCTACTTACTCAGGACACCATAGAAGTCAATGAAGCCAATGAAAACCATAGAAGTCAATGAAAATGTTACTTCATCCCCTGTATTGTTAATGGAAACAAGTCTCTTGAACCATATGTTATGTCCTTCACAGTGTTGGTCCATCCACCTCCAACTCCAACCCTGACCAAACTTCAGGAACTCATCCATCTCCAAAGCTGTCTGTTGAAGAAGGTATGTATTGCAGCATAACTACTGTGACTGGAATCCCATGGTATCCATGTTGCCTTACAATCCATCCTTGCTGATCCATGTAGCAGATGTTTGACTTTCCTCAAACTGTCTGGATAACTGGGGAGTTGAAATCACATGTGAGTGATGAAACAGATGAACTATTCCTGGATTCTTATGTTGCATCATTGCATGGCACAGTGACATCCCGAATGGGGAGGGGGAATTGTGGGCAGTTGCCTCCCCCCCTCCTGATAGGTTGTGGGGCCCCCAAGAATCCGCCGAGCTTAGGAAAGAAATGCGCTATGCTCCCTAAAAATTTCACTCGGTCCACCAAAAATCGCACCGGGGCTCAGAAAAATCACTTTGGGGGCCCTAAACGTAGCGCAGGGGCCCCGATAATGACGCTGGGGCCTCAAAAGTTTGCACCTGGGCCCCTGAAAATCACGTTGGGGCCGCAAACAAGTCGTGCCGGGATTCAAGAAAATCACGACGGGGGCCACAAACGGTCGGGCCGGGGCCTCCTGAAAATCACGCCGAGACTGGGGTACTAAGAATTATCACCCGGGCCCCTGAAAATCACGCCAGAGGCATGACAGGTCCCACCGGGGCTCTAAAAGTCTCGTTGAGATCACCCAACAAATGAAGCCGGGTAAATGAAAAACAGTCCGGACACGGAAAATCAATCTGGGATCTCAACAATAGCTCCAAAAGCCCACAAAACTTGTTGGACCCCCACAAACGTGTCGTAGCCACCGCAAGGGCTCCCAACAAGTATTAAAAAAAATTCACGCCGCTTCTCTTGAAAATCTCACTGGGGCCAAAACGTCGTGCCGGAGCCCCACAAGTTACAGCTGGCTTCCCAAGTACCAATATATACCTGGAATGTCACCTTGCGGACGGAAAAATTGCGTCAAAGATCCACAAAATAAGAAGCCGTCCGACGCCGGAAAAGAAACCTGTTTGGGCACCGAAAAAAACGCACCGAGAGCCAGAAGAATCGTACCGGGTTCCCAAAATAGCCTGCAGGGGGCTTATAAAAACAGACTTCACCACAAAAACCACAAGGAGACTCCATCGAATCGACCAGAGCACCGGAAAATTAAAAATGGGTCCCGAAAGAAAATTATCCAAAGGGCCTTTCTACTCTCGATCGTGCAATCTGCGAAAAAACACGTTGAGCAGCCGCAGTGGCGTACTAAAGGGAAAAATTCCCTCCCTAACGTTAGGCACCAAGGAAATACTTTCACCCATCGTCATCACCGTTCAGGTCTGCTGTGTTCTGATGCTTCATCAATGCCGGTGTGTTTTAGCCTGCATCTGATCGCTGAAGTATTTTTATTTAAGCCGGTGTGTGTTTGTTGGTGTGTGGAGGAGGAGGAGGGTAACAGTGACGGTGACGGTGACGGTGACGATAGATCCGAGCCCACTATATGGCACTGCAGTCGCATGCTATTACTCAGAGTTGTTATGTTGGTGAGTTCGAGTCTCACCAGTCGCTACTCTTCGCCCGCGACCAATCGGCGTGAGAGATTGGCGACGCTATATGACACAACTGTCGACGTGTCGTAGAACCAATAACCAACCAAGAGTTGTTATGTTGACATGTACTGAACACTGCTCTTTTAATTAAGTGACTTCACCAGTTATTGGACGATTTTCCCCGTTGGTGAGGATGCTTAATAAACATAAACATACACATCGTCGAATAAAAAATCAGAATTTCTGAGATCTGAAAATATAGTGGGCTAAATCCGATGAGTTTTTTTTTTTTGGGGGGGTCTAGTGCGTTGGCACTTCGGCTCCCCCAATGTTTTTCAAAAATCGACACCCCTGCGCATTGGCTAGGATGGGGCCCCCCCGCCCCCCCCGAGAAAGCACCTACTTGTTTAAAAATATATAATATTTTAAAAAACCCCCTTTCCTCTTCAACCACCTTTTTTCTTATACTCTCCTGATTTCTTTTTTTTTTTTATATAATTTTTTTTTTTGTAAAGAAAAAAAAAGGAAAAAAAACTTCTATAAAAAACAAGGAGAATTCCCCCAACAAAGGAGAGAGTCAGCGGGGAAAAAAAAGGGACGGGGCGCATAAAATTCGAAGTATTTCACTTAGCCTGATGATTCCAACGCCTACATGTCCGCTGTCCATCAAAGATGCAGCACATCGAATTACGTGAACTTCAATGTCACAGTTTGACCTCAGGTCAGCGAAGTTGGTTTTACTCATGCACTATATATATTTACGGGGTACCGAATAAAATCATGGTGACAGATTGGATACACCTGATTTTTGCAGGTCATAGTCTACATAGCACGTACATAGAGCACATCAATAAAAATGACCCATTATGGCCACTGATTCATCACCGTTCGCCAAAAATTCCCCAAACATGCAACTATACCAAATTCTTGTGTACCAGATATTTTCCGCAAAATTTTACTTGGCACGACGAAAAAACACCCAGGCATTGGTTATAGCCCATGGATGCAGCACATTGAAGCATCTGGCCTACAATCTCATAGTTTGAGCTATATTCGCAAATTACTGTTTTGACCACGCATTATTGCCATCTACGGGGTACCTAATAATACCCTCCTAAATACATTCATCGGTTGGACATTAGCGCCAAAAAATCTCCCATCGGACAAGAAGGCAGCACATCCAAGCATGTCACCTTCAAGCTCACCATTTGACCTCAGGTCAACGAAGACTTTAACATTGCACCATATGGGAATATCACGGTGTACCGAATAAAAGCTTCCTAAATACATTTATCGGATGGATATTAGCGTCGAAGAATCGCCCACCGAGCAAGGACGCAGCACATCCGAGCATGTGACCGTCAGCGTAAGCGTTTGACCTCAGGTCAGGTATAACGAAATTCAGAAAAAGAAAGTAGTCCAATTGGGTAGCGTATGTGGGCCAAACGAAGCATTGAATGCAGACTATCTCAACACTGATGCATGCACTAGCAACACAAGAATCAGCACACTGCGTGACCTGACCTCTATCGAAGACGCATTTCATCAGGTAGCATTAGCGGGACGCGGAACGCATTCCGAAACGAATTCACCAATGTTCTCCGATTCGTCTGAAAATATGACACAACCTTCGCAGACATACCGGTACATGCATCCCGAAACCATTTTCTGCTACGACGAACCATTTCGTTTTCGATCGACGTTTTGGTCACGGCCGTCACGGCGGCGCTCGTGAGTGGCTGCACAAGTTCGCATATCCCTGGCATCGGTGGAGGATCACCATTGGCCGGCTGCGTACAGTGCCGGCTGATACGCAGTGGGGGGGGGGGGGCAGCCAGAGAGTCTGGGCCAACCGCAGGTCGCCTGCCACGCCGACTTCCATGTGATATGTCCAATTGCTCAGTACCTGTTCCACAGTCATGTTGTGATTATGCTTTGTAAAGTGTATACACGTAAATACAGGTGTTGTAGAAACGCTCCATCGACAATTTTTGGTGGCTGAGAAGAGTGCGAGATGGTGAGTGTTGCCGTTAACCTGATGCATCCGCTGCTTGCGGCAAATGCTGTCTGTATGCGCATGGAGGCTGTACAATGTACAGAACACAGTAATTGAGTTTCGGATTCTCGGGCGCCAAGATTTTCCGCTTGTATGTCGTGACGATCCTGTGCATTGTCCGCTTTGACCGTCCGGGAATGCGAGTCCGGCCAATGATCATTGGCTTCATTTAGCTGATGTAAGGACATCATTAATTTTAGTTGACCTTTAATCGAACGGAGAGTGCACGGGAGACGCGACCGATCAGCAGCAGCACCATGCACCCGATCTCAGCGCTATTCTCCAGACAACAGGTCCGGGATGCATGTGCGGTCTGCGAAGTCTGCGAAGGTTGTGTCAAATTTGCAGACGAATCGGAGAACATTGGTGAATTCGTTTCTGAATGCGTTGTTCAATGGGACGCTAGTGCTACCTGATGAAATGCGTCATCGATAGAGGTCAGGTCACGGAGTGTACTGCTTCTTGGGTTGCTAGTGCATGCATCAGTGTTGAGATAGTCTATATTCAATGCTTCGTTTGGCCCACATACGGTACCCAATCGGACTACTTTCTTTTTCTGAATTTCGTTATACCTGACCTGAGATCAAACGCTGACGCTGATGGTCACATGCTCGGATGTGCTGCGTCCTTGCTCGGTGGGCAATCCTTCGACGCTAATATCCATCCGATAAATGTATTTAGGAAACTTTTATTCGGTACACCGTGATATTCCCATAGGGTGTAATGTTAAAGTCTTCGTTTGCCTGAGGTCAAATGGTGACCTCGAGTGACCAGTTGACTTTGTGTGCTGCATGCCACGATGATAGCGGTGGCACAAGCGTTTGAATGATTCCAATAAGTGAATTCTCCGGCAAGTTATGCGGTACCACAGATTTGACCTGGCTGACCTTTTCACCTCTGAAGGTGAAATGGTTTGTCGTAGCAGAAAATGGTTTCGGGATGCATGTACGAAGTCTGCGAAGGTTGTGTCAAATGTTCAGACGAATTGGAGAACATTTGTGAATTCGTTTCTGAATGCGTTGTTGAATGGGACGCTAGTACTACCTGATGAAATGCGTCATCGATAGAGGTCAGGTCACGCAGTGTGCTGCTTCTTGTGTTGCTAGTGCATGCATCAATGTTGAGATAGTCTACATTAAATGCTTCGTTTGGCCCACATACGGTACCCAAGTGGACTACTTTTAATTTCTGAATTTCATAAAACCTGACCTGAGGTCAAACGCTTGCGCTGACGGGCACATGCTCGGATGTGCTGCGTCCTTGCTCGGTGGGCGATTATTCGACGCTAATATCCATCCGATAAATGTATTCAGGAAAATTGTATTCGGTACACCGTGATATTCCCATAGGGTGTAATGTTAGTCTAAGCTGACCTGAGGTCAAATGGTGAGCTTGAAGGTGACATGCTTGGATGTGCTGCTTTGTTGTCCGATGGGAGATTTTTTGGCGCTAATCTCCATCGATGAATGTATTTAGGAGGGTATTATCAGGTAGATGGCAATAATGCGTGGTGAAAACAGTATCTTGCGAATATAGGTCAAACTATGAGATTGTAGGCCAGATGCTTCAATGTGCTGCATCCATGGGCTATAACCAATGCCTGGGTGGTTTTTTTTCGTCGTGCCAAGTAAAATTTTGCGGAAATGATCGGGTACACAAGAATTTGGTATAGTTGCATTTTTCGGGCATTTTTGGCGAACGGTGATGAATTAGTGGCCATGATGGGTCATTTTGATTGATGTGCTCTATGTACGTGCTATGTAGACTATGACCTGCAAAAATCAGGTATATCCAATGTGCCACTGTAATTTTATTCGGTACCCCGTAAATAGATATAGTGCATGAGTAAAACCAACTTCGGTGACCTGAGGTCAAACTGTGACATTGAAGTTCACGTAATTCGATGTGCTGCATCTTTGATGGACAGCGGACATCTAGGCGTTGGAATCATTCGGCTAAGTGAAATACGTCGAATTTTATACGGTACACCGTTTTTGACCCGAGTGACCTCTCCGGACATCTGGAGATCGAACCGCTCGTCCTACTGAAGAATCGTTGGTTGCCTTACTTTTGCAAGCTACGAAGATCATATCCTGAAAAAAATGAACGAATTCGGAGAGTATGCGAATAGGATGCTGAATGCGAATGCGAATGCGTTGCTAATATCATGGACATCAGAAATGGTACCTAAAGAAAGTCCAGTCCATGCATTCTTGTTTCTGATTTGCTCTCAGGGACTTCTATATCAGTAAACAAAAATTAAGTCTTCCTTGGGAAGAAAAACTGATAGGATTTTACTTTAATGCCTCTTTTTGGTGTGTCATGCTTGTGTAGAATGGACAAAAGTATTCACGCCTATATTAGTACAAATTGTTGACGGTTCATACAATATATTTTGTTGCGTGTGTGTAAAGAAGTAGTCATGTAAAGACCCATTTGACGTAAAATGCTTGCTTAATGTTTGCCTCAGTTTACCAAAGTACATGCACAACTTAACATGACTATATTAATTGTAGTTTTTCAAACAATTGTGACCAGAAACTTTTATCTGAGCCAACATTATTCCTGGATATGCCCCTGGATCTGTGCAATCCACGTTCTGTCTCAATATATATATATATATATATGTAATATCTGTTATCTACAACATCCTCACCGATATCGGCCATCATCAAAAATAAGAAATCTCACTGATAAATCCTTGAAGTATAGTTTTCTTATCTATCATATAAGGAGAAATTACACGTCATCAAGAAAGAACCAGGAAAGCCAGCTCTGTTTTGGGAAGCCCAGGCGGGGCTTCCCAAAACAGAGGGACCTGGAGGCATGTACCCCTCATGGATGGTGGTGCCCCTCCGGCCGGGAAAAGACTCAACTCCGGGAAGGCTCAAGTACAACCTTACCTCAAAATGTTCAGCCAGATGCACCCCTGAAGAGAAACAGCTGTGCATTTTCGGAACCAAAGAAATAAAGCGGGGGAAAATCCAAGGACATTTTGTTCAAGAGAGAGGTGGGGTACAGTCGCGATTTTTTCCTCACCTCATTTTGGTGCCTCGGACCGCCCCTGGCTGGAAGACAAAGGTACCCGTCCGTGAGGTCAGGCGCCTATCTCGCCAATACAGGTGCTATTCCGAACAGCTGTGTGGCTTGAGAATGTAGGCGCCCTCTTGGGCCATTCGGACACCGTTCTTCGTAATATGCGGAACATTGTTGGCTATATATGCTCCTGGACCGAGATGAAAGGCGTATTTCTAAGCAGTTAGATGCTTTGGAATGCAGGCGTCCTCCTGGGTCATCCCGTGCTCTCATCTCGGGGGCATTGCAGATCTGAGATGGAGCCTCACTAGTTCATTTAGCTCTTAGGGGTCTTGTTCTTCCGTCAAAGCACTTTGAAATCCAAAGATCATCTCAGCCCTCTCTGACCCTCAGGTACGCTGTTTATTCCTCAGCTGTCAGGGGCCCATTCCAGCTGAGATTGCTCTTTCCAGCTGGCATAGGCATTCCACAGGGACTCGGACACATGAAACAGCACCCCTGAACAGGGGTGTTGTTTTATGTATTTTGTTATTTTTGAAAGGGTCTCTGTTTCATATTTTTATCGTCAAAACCCCCTTAAGATACTCCTGGCTGTATCACTGCCTGATTATGCCACTGAAACGTAGCCTGAGCATTTCAGGACAAATGTGGCATCCTCCAAATCCATCTGCCGCCCCCCCCGACACAAATTCTAGGTACGGCATTGGTCTTCAGCGTAAGAATGCCTATTCCATGGAAGGGAGCACCACGAGCGCGCGATCTCCTCTCCTTCAGCCCGGCCGCGGTCAAGGCGGAGTAATCGGCCCCTGCCCCTATAAAACTGGATCCGCCCCTGGTGTGGTCTGCCTAGACACTGAAATTACCTTTTCGTAAAACCAGTGACTCAGCTTAGAAATCACCGACAAGTAATTCAACTCAGGGAGCATCCACTCCAATATCCCGCTGTTCACGAGCCAAATGTATGAACGCGGCCAATGCGGTGAGCAAGCCATGTCTTACACTCACATGTGTCACCGCTCTGGCGGATGCACCTGGAAGCTTTCACGCGGTGTCTCCCATTGGTAAACTACGGTGGAGACGTGGAGTGAACCATACGATCGATTATGGCATGCAGTCGTCAGCTGATATTATAGGTTTTGAGCATTATAGGCTCTGAGCATTATAGATTCTGTGCATTATAGGCTTTGAGCATTACATGCTTCGAGAGTTATACTTTCTGAATATTAGTTGAAACGAAGCATTATAGGAATTAAGCATTATAGGTTTCGAAGCATTATAGGTTTTGAGCATTATATGTTTTGAAACATCCCACAGGACGTAGTATTAGAGGCTTTGAAGCATTATAGCATTTGGATATTAGGTATTCTGAACAACTATGCGTTCCAAGCATTATATGGTTTCAGCCATTATAGGTTTTGAGTGTTAGAGGTATTGAACATTCCCCCAAGACGACGATTTAGAGGCTCTGAAGCACTATAGGTTTTGAGTATTATAGGTTCTGAAGCATTATTGGCTTCGAGTATTAGAGGTTCTGATATGTCCCCGACATTGGTCTTGTCTAGGCTATTTCTTGTATAGCATTGGTCTTGTATGACTGTAAGGTTTGCTTTAGAAGTCATAAAGTCATAAAGTATTAAGGCTTAATAAGAGCCACAGGGGCCCATCTGGGTTAAGCCTATCTAGAAAAGGTACTAGAAATGTACATACTCCCACCCCAATCAATCCCTTATCCCAAGTTCCTAGGAAGCGATATATCCCAGCCTATCTAGCACCACTCACTTGCTACCGCATAACACCCTCAACAAACACAAGCTCCTTCCATCACACCCATCGTGCCACCATAGACAATCTTATCAGTATCACATCCCGAAGGAAGGTGCTGAATCCACTGCTAGGTACACCCTATATAAAGTTATAAAGCGTTTAGACTTAATAAGAGACTCACTTGCTATTGCATAACACACTCAACAATTACAAACTCCTCCCAACTCCCAACTCCTCCCTGTCGATCAACCCTCCCTGGAATACAGAAAAACAAGCCCCCTATTCATATAATGATTGTCTATGCCATTTTTAAAGATGTTCAGTGTGTTGCTACTGACAATGGTTCCTGGCAGCTGGTTCCAGTGTTCTACTACCCTGTTGGTGAAGAAAGACTGTCTTAACCTCGTCCTGCTGTGATTAACTTTAATTTTGAATTGATGACCTCTAATTGCTTCATTTCTGTTAAATTCAAACATTTCCCTGAGATATCACTGTTCCTGACCATGAACAAATTTAAAAACCTCGAGGAGATCTCCTCTCAGCCTTCTATATCTAAGTGAAAACATATTCAATTTCTTCAATCTTTCCTCATATGCCAGGTTGCCTATACCATTAACCATTTTTGTTGCCCTCTTTTGTACTCTCTCTAAAAGCCAACAATCTTTCTCATAACTAGGGGACCAAGCTTGGACACAGTATTCCAAATGTGGCCTGACATATGCACAGTAAAGCTTCCTGATGACCTTCTCACTTTTGTATGACACATTCCTCTGTATTGCCCCAAGCATTCTTAGTGCCCTCTTCCTGGCGTCTTTGGTCTGTTCTGATGCCCCCAATTTTGTGTTCAAAATAACACCTAAGTCCTTCTCCTGCTGAGTCACAGATAGTACTTGGCCACCCATCAAGTATGGAGCCTCCATATGCTGCCTACCTAGATGCATGACTGCACTTATCAAAATTAAACTTCATTTACCATTTTTCCGACCACTTCACTAGCTCGTCTAAGACTTTCTGCAGCAAAACCTGCTCATTGTGCCCTGTTATTGCCCTAAAGGTCTTCAAATCATCCGCAAATTTCAAAACCTTACTGCTTAGGCCACATTCAATGGTATTCACATATATAATGAACAATAGTGGCCCCAGTACCGACCACTGGGGGACTCCACTAAGAACATTTTGCCATGATGACTTTGTACCATTTAGCATCACTCTCTGCTGTCTATCTGAAAGCTACAACTCTATCCATTTTAGGATGCTACCTTCAATACCATGGACCTGAAGCTGCATCATTAACCGTTTATGGGGTACCTTGTCAAAGGCCTTACTAAAGTCAAGATATGCTACATCAACCTGATTTCCCTGATCAAATTGTTATGTAGCAAAATTCAAAAAGTCTAAGAGATTTGTGAGACACGATTGCCCTTTTCTAAACCCATGTTGAGTATCTTGAATCAATCTGTTTCCTTCCAGAAAACTAACTATTCTATCCTTGATAATTGATTCGAGTACCTTGAAGACTAGGGATGTGAGGCTTACTGGCCTATAGTTTTCAACTTTCCCTCTTTCTCCTTTCTTGAAAATAGGAACTACATTTGCCCTTTTCCAATCTGTTGGAATTTCATTTTGTGAAACTGATCTACAAAATATTATCCTAAGTGGAATTGCCATTTCCTTTTCAGCTTCCTGCAATACCCTAGCATAAATTCCATGAGGTCCTGCTGCCTTATTTGGCTTTATTTTCCTGATATAATTGAAAACAATATCACTATCAATGAAATCAACATCGTGTAACTGATCACCTGTCACTGAAACGTGGTTCACGGTTGGCAGATTAGTCACATCCTCCACTGTAAACACTGATTTAAACTGCTTGCTCAGCTCCTCAACCGTCTCGCCATCCTCACTCAATATAGTCCTATTTATTTCCAGTGGACCAATTGTGCTTGAAACTTTACTTAGCTTGTAGAAACTAAAGAACTTTTTACTGGCCCCATTACAGTTCCTAGCCAAATCCAATTCTTTTGCTCGCTTTGCTGCTCTGATTTTCTGCTTCACAGCATCTCTAGATTTTTGATACGACCTTAGATTTACGATATTTGAAGCTTCCTTAAATACTCTCAATGCATCTTTCTTATCCTTAATTGCTTTCATCACATCTGGTGTAAGCCATGCTGGCTTTCCTACCCTTCTTTTGCGCCTTTGCTTTTGGGGGACATGTCTAATCTGAATTTCCCTCAAGTAAGATTTGAACTTTTCCCACATTTCACAGGCATTTAACTCAAAGAATTCTTCTTCCCGTTTTATGCCTCTCTCATGCAGTCAAAGTCTGCCCTGTTAAAATTTGGAATCTTTGCCAAATTATCCTTGATTGTCCCTGCTACCTGTGCCTTGAATCTCACTATGTTATGGTCACTTCTTCCCAGAGTTTCTCCTACAGTCAAGTCTTGAACTAAATCACTTAAATCTGAGAAGACAAGGTCCAAGAATGAGCCCTGCCTGGTTGGTTCCGTTACAAACTGGTGTAAGAACAAGTCCTCTTCAAGGCATTTCCTAAACAGTTTACATGATGGGGAGCCAATACCAACATTTTCATATCCTTTTAGATTAAAGTCACCAAGAATAAGGCATTTCCTCTGAAAGTTTCTACTGATTTCCTCACAAATCACCTTATCGAGCTCCAGTTGCTGAGAATGTGGCAAGCTTCCTGATCGATACAAAGCTCTTCTCCTCAGTTTATTGCTATTGCCTTTTCCCACAGCAACATTAAGCCAAATGGATTCCACACACATTTTTTACCTCATCTGCTACTTTTTGAGAACTGTATAAGCTATTCACATAGAGCATTACACCACCCCCTTTCACTGCTGGACCCCTATTGTATGAAAACATATTGTATCCCTGGATCTCATAGTCCTGCAAGTTGTCCCCAAAATATCCCTCACTGACCCATGCCTCATTAATGCAAACAAAACCTGGTTTCTCCTCAGCAGTGGCGCACCGGAGGGGGGGCCCAGGGGGCCCGGGCCCCCTCCGCCATGAGACCAAAGTGCCCTTTTGACCGAAAAGTGCCCTAGTCTCCGGAATGTGCCAAATTTAGCCGAAAAATCACCTGCCTTACTATAAAGCAGGTGATTATCGGGCTAAATTTGGGACATCATTCCGGCCAAAAAATCATTTTGTCTAGAAATTTTAAAACAGATTGCTTGCCATCCCCCCCCCGGTCAACAAACGTTCCAGTGTGGCCGGGGCCGCAAAGTGCTCTTTTGGAGCCGGTCAAGTGCCCTTTTGAAGCCGGCCAAGTGCCCTTTTCGGTCCGGGCCCCCCCCCATGGAAAAATCCTGGGTGCGCGCCTGCTCCTCAGCAACATAACACTTCAACTCATCAAATTTGGATCGAATGCTCTGAGCATTAAGCATCATACACCTAACAAAAGTTCCATGACCCTCTTTGGCTCTTTCATGTTGAGTAGCTCTATCATCTCTGGATGAGCTACCACTCTGCCCCCTTGATCTACTGCTACCCCTATTTGCTGACTGTGAGGTTCTATTGCCTATGCTGTCACTATTGGCATATACCTGAGATGGCAATGCCAATTCTTCCCTCCCCACCCGATTATCTAGTTTCCCTGAAGGACATGTTCATATACTTTGCCTAACACTTGCACCCCCTTCTCGGATAAGTGCAGGCCATCCCTCTGATAGAGGTTAGATGAGCCATAAAACCCGCACCACTTGTCAACAAAACTCAAACCTAACTCATTGTAGAGCCTACTTACCCTGGCATTGGCTGCCAGTGCCCTAGAGCTTCACTCAGGGGAGACTCCAGCCCTAGGCAGAATAGCTGTCACAATAACTCTGCTATTGCTTTGCTACAGGGTGGCCAGAAGGGCCCTGTAGTCCTGCATCAGCTCCCCACTCCTAGCAGGACCTATGTTGTTCTGCTAGGAGTGAGGAGCTGATGCAGTCATGTGAGCCATAGCTTCTTTTTTTTATTCTTTTAGGAATACCAATTATAATGCAGCGTCCATGCAGCTTCTTGCTGACTTTTCTCTGTCATGGTATCATAAGCTGGCAGATTTGCTCACACATGGCTCGTTTTTCCCCATATCAATATTGAATGCATACATTGTTATTGGGCATGTAGGTAGGTACCTAGGCAAATATCAAGCTGATGGTGTGATAGGTGGGCTGCTGAAGATAATTATAGTTTGCATATCCACAATCTCAATGATAATTGTCATTGTTGTTCACTGGACAATGCAAGTTTGACAATGACTGGAAATTATGAATGGAATTATTCCTGTTCAAGCTCATATGCATGTGGTTTTGCCATTGGTGGTGTGTACAAGCATCAGTAAGACAATCCAATTCATTGACCTATACAAGACTAGACACACTACTCGACTTTTCAGAACGTGCCACCCGGCAACGCTGTAGAGTGGCAAGCGCATTGCCGCGGCGGACCCTTACCATTGAAATTCCTATACGCTAGGGTTTGTTGCTTCGTGATTCATTGAAGATGACGAAGTCTTGTTCTGCAATCGGGTGCAGGAAGAGGCATGGTGATCCGCCAAGACATGGAGATCACTTATCATTCCACAGGTTGGTATTTTTGCGTGCTTAATTATGTTTAAATGTTATAATTTGAAGTATGCTTCTGTGCCATAATTGTCAACCTGCGACTTTCATACCGTTAAAGTCATAAAAAGTGTTAAGGCTTAATAAGAGCCACAGGGGCCCATCTGGGTTAAGCCTATCTAGAAAAGGTACTAGAAATGTACATACTCTCACCCCAATCAATCCCTTATCCAAAGTTCCTAGGTAGCTATATATCCCAGCCTATCTAGCACCATTCACTTGCTATTGCATAACACCCTCAACAATTACAAGCTCGTCCCATCATACCCATTGTGCTACCATAGACAATCTCATCAGTATCACATGCCAAAGGAAGTTGCTGAATCCACTGCTAGGTACGCCCTATATAAAGTTAGAAAGCATTTAGACTTAATAAGAGACTCACTTGCTATTGCATAATACACTCAACAATTACAAACTTCTCCCATGATACCCACTGTGCTACCATAGACAATCTAATCAGTATCACATCCTGATGGAAGGTGCTGAATCCACTGCTAGGTACACCCTATGCAAAGTTATAAAGCATTTAGACTTAATAAGAACATTTTAAGTTCAGAATAGACATGGAGTTGTTTGACAACACTGCTTGTGTTTTGTGCATAGCTGGTGGTATTTGGTGTATAATTTTATTGGTGAGATCCATTAGATCTTACTGGTATGAACTAATGGGCGCAAAATGACCAAAGCAGTCGACGTGCCCTAAAGCACAAATTCACAACCACTGGTATGAACTAGGCATTTTATGCTATCATTGCCTGTTAGGTTCAGCTATAAAATTTAATTCTGGATTTGGGAATGTGTGGAAGGAAGGAGCCATGTCTCTAACAGTTCTAAATTCCTGAATACTTGTCTTTTCCATGTAAAAGATTTAGTTTCAAAATGATAGTCCTCATATTGAGGATTGATAATCAGGCTCCAAGGTGAGGGATGAATGTGGTAAATCTGATTAGAGTTCTAGGGCACTGTCAGCCAATGCCAGGGTAGGCAAGCTCCGATTAGCTTTGCAGATGAGTGGGACAGGTTCTTTGGCTTCCGGAAATTATATTGGAGGGACGGGCTGCACTTATTTGACAAGACGTTGCACATGCTGAAAAGGGAATACAAGTGTGTCTTTCAGGGAAAATAGACTTGATAGCTGATAGGGTAGAAGAGACAGTGGCATCTCACAGATTTGTAAATTTTGATATGCCTGGCAATATAACCTCACATTTAGCCAACAGGGATAGTTGTAGTTAAAAGTTGCAGAGTAGTAATTCATCGAGAAATGAAGGATTCTGAACATGACTCAGCCAAAACAGGTGCATCATGTTCAATGCACTCTCAGTATTTTATGAAAACTTGCTGATTTTCAGTGATATTTCCAATGAAGAACCATATTTTGTTTGCATTAGTGAAGCATGGGTTGGCCAATGATTTTGCCTCTAGCTCTACTAGTTTGTGAGTTGTAAAGCACCAATAATTATTCATCAATATAAATTCCGAAGTTCTACATGTGTACATGATTGTTGATGCCACCACAATATACAGCAAATAAATACATCTGATTTTGAAAATATTAATTTAACAATGCTTTCTACCTTTTGCAGGTTAATTGAAAGCATACATTTTACTTGCCAAATGTGTTGAAATGTATGACAAATGTCTAAAAGGTTACATCACATATATTATAGTTTTATACTAGCTTGATTTGGATCACTTCAAAAGGTCAGGATATTTGTAGTGGTGCACTCTTTGCTTAGCTTATCTGATCGTGATCTCCTACCTCATGCATCTTTTTAAACAAACTGACATTTATTAGACAATAATAAATGAAAACAAATAGTTTTAATCTGAAAGGATATGTTGTCCATCTGTGCTCACAAGCAGTAATAAATTATTTGTGAAATAGGGTGGAAATACCACTTTCTGAACACTCAATCTACATCCTTCTCCAAGAAGTATCGACATCCCGTTCCTTGATGCGTGCTTATGAAGCCTTCATGTCTTCTTTCTAACAGTATCTTGTTTATATGTGCCATGTTCATGCTCTCCATAAAAAATGGTGATGCACAAACATTTTGCAACTCAATTTCAGGTAAAGGGATTACCTATAATGTGGTATGGCATTACAATACCAGCAGGGGTGTCGATTTTTGAAAAACATTGCGGGGGCCGAAGTGCCAACGCACTAGACCCCCCCAAAAAAAAAACTCGTCGGATTTAGCCCACTATATTTTCGGATCTCAGAAATTCCGATTTTTTATCCGACGATGTGTATGTTTATGTTTATTCAGCATCCTCACCAACGGGGAAAATCGTCCAATAACTGGTGAAGTCACATAATTAAAAGAGCAGTGCTTAGTACATGTCAACATAACAACTCTGAGTAATAGCATGCGACTGCCGTGCCATATAGTGGGCTCGGATCTATCGTCACCGTCACCGTCACCGTTACCCTCCTCCTCACTCCACACACCAACAAACACACACCGGCTTAAATACAAATACTTCAGCGATCAGATGCAGGCTAAAACACACCGGCATTGATGGAGCATCAGAGCACAGCAGACCTGAATAGTAATGACGGTGGGTGAAAGTATTTCATTGGTGCCTGACATTAGGGAGGGAAACGTTTCCCTTCAGTACGCCACTGCGGCTGCTCAACGTGTTTTTTTCCACAGATTGCACGATCGAGAGTAGATTGCAGCTTGCACATCAGTTCCTTACAAGTGTCAGCAATACATTTCCTTCATGTGCTTTAAACATGATTCAAGAAAGCACTGTCATCGATTTTAAACTTGCAAAAAGAGTGGGCCGCCTGGTGTTTTGAGTGCTATTTGAGTGAATTTGCTGTCTTGTTAGTGAACTGACCATTTATTGAGATATAAGTACTTTAACTTTGCCTGCTTCTATCATGAAACATTTGTCATGTTCCAATACATCAGAAATCATCAGAATAACTTCTTGTCCACAAACCGTTGCATGCATTTCTATGAATTTTTCATATTTATTAACACTAATGATGTAGATCTGATTTGCAAATTTATTACCGAAAATATCATCAGCACAGGATTCCATTCCTGAAAATATAGTACTTTCAACATGTTATTGTTCTTTTACATTTCAACATGTTAAGTTGGGTTACATTTTTATTGTAAAAAAATACATTGCTTGAAATTTTTACAACTTGAT
Source organism: Ashinkailepas kermadecensis (assembly GCA_034440615.1). NCBI lineage: Eukaryota > Metazoa > Arthropoda > Thecostraca > Neolepadidae > Ashinkailepas > Ashinkailepas kermadecensis. Next base: position 26,289 of record JAOTOM010002702.1, read on the forward strand.
GTTTTGGTTTTGTTTTTCTCCAAAGGGAGGGTAGGCTAGGTTAGGTTAGGTTATGTTGCATTTCTTTTGATTTAAAAAGAATAGCTTATCCTATGACACCTAATTCAAAGCCTTTTTTGTTGTTATTTTGCTCACAACCTGAAATGTAGGCATTTGTATAGAAAATGAGTGGTCCCATAATTTGGGTCACATTCATAAACATTGCATTGAAATGATACATTCCACGAATTCATAAAACACCTTAAAACGCAACTTTACCAAAATGAGCAGTAACATCATGTTCATCACATTCTTAAACATTGCATTAAACAAATCAAGAAATCAGAAATTGCCTTAAGCTGTAAATTTACCAAAAGGTGTGCCAACACCTGGACGGAAATGCAACACTAGGTGCCCCAATCCAGGACAGAAAAAGCACCAGGTGCAGTGGAGTGAAAATATTAATAAAAGTAAACTAAAAACAGCCCTTCTTGAAGACATACGTGATAGTTATGTGATATTAAAATGGAAACCCTGAGCACAAATCAGAAAAACGCATGGACTGGACTTTAGGCGCTGTAATTTTTGTACCTGAAATTTTTTATTTGGATGTTCTTGTTCAAGCTTACCTGCCTACTTCTTCAACTACTGTTCCTTTGGGAATTAAATAGCAGCAGGCTATTTATTCACTATTTAAAATCACACCAATATGCAGATACATCAGAAAGTGCGAAGTACAAAAAACGAATCAGTACGTCACATGAGATTGGGCTACGGATTAAACACTGCGCGCAATTGCATCAAGAATGTCTCACCTCCGTCACATTTGTCGACTGCAACCTCAAATTTAGACTTTAGGCGCTGGAATTTTTGTAAATGGAATTTTTTATTTGGATGTTCTGAGAAACGCCCACCACGATTTGTGGCATTTATTGCGCGCAAGTGTCTATCAAGGCTCTCCAGACACATTTGGTGATGGGCTTTGACCTTATATAACTTACAAGCAGGTGTTTGTCACTTCTGCAGCCGCCACAGGCCCATATTTCTGAGCTGTGACGTCACGAGTGCGATTGCCAGGCTGCGCCGAATTTCTCCACCGAATTTGGAATATGCCCGATTTCTGCTCGGGTGCGTCAGTAAATAAGCCTCGGTAAAGCGACGATGAACTATGTACCGCGTTGCCAAGGATTAAGGTTGCTTTTATGATGTAAGTCGTGCTTCCAAATTGGAAGGAAATCCAACTCCTTTGTTTTTGTTTCCACAAAGTTGTCAATTTTACAGCAAAGGGTGGAGAGTCAATCCACTGTCCAATTCAAATCTGTTTCATTTCAGTACAAAATGTGCTGGTTGGCATCAACTAAGCTACGTAAGTTGCATGGTGTTTTTTCTTCTTTTTTTCTTTAACTTTCTTCTCAGCATAAAAATAGCATGTTATTGGGGGGGAGCAAATCAACATTGAGGGGGCCAAGATCAAAATTGGTGGAGCAATGGCCCCCACAAAAGGATACAAATCGACGCCCCTGCTTTGGAGATAAAATAGAAACCAAAATTAAGCGAGGTACATTTCGAAAATTTTATAAATTGAACAACCGAACCCAACCTAACCGAACCTAACGTCAGCTCCTTTTGAAGGAAAATTTCCGATTTAATTTTGTTTGAATTTTTGTAAAAAAATTTCGAAGTTCAGCATCTAAACTAGCCTAACCTAGCTAAACCGGTATTATTGTGCTTTTAGGTGGTAACAAGACAAGTTTTTACACACATTTAATTCCATATAGCAAACAAATGGGTTAGATTTGGCTAAGTTGGGTTAGTTTAGGCTTTCCAAGTGGGAAAACTCTTCAAAAAATTCCCAAAAAAGTTTCCCCCCAAAATTTCGAATTAAGTGGTAACCTTGCAGTTTAAGGTGTTTTTTTTCCTTTTTTAAATTTTTTTCTGCAGAATACCATGTTTATGAAGGTGACTAAGATGATTGGATCCACTTATTTTCTTTGTGAATGCTTACTTTTCAGGTTGTGAGCAAAATATTACCAAAAAGGGCTTTGAGTTCGGTAACATAACATAAATATAAATGTTTTTTTTTTAATGCAACAAAACCTAACCTAACCTAGCCTAACCTATCGTTTGAGAACAAAAAAATAAACAAAATAAAAATGTCAATTAATTTATTTTCTGAAAATTCTCAACCTTAATAAAGAAACCTAACCCAACCTAACCTAACCTAAGCTGCTTTTGAAGAAAACAAAAGTCTGAACATGTTTGTTTTTTGTTTTTTAAAAACTTTTTGGTATTATTGTGCTTTAAGGAACAAGGAAAGTGTTGTGGGCGCTGTATGACCAACGCAGTCAATGCGGCCGTAAGCCCAAATAACTAACCAACCAACCAAGAAAAGTGTTTACACACATTTGTCACCATAAAGCAAACAAATTGGTTAGGATTGCTTAGGGTAGGTTGGTTTAAGTCTTTCAGTTGGACAATTTGTCATTTTTTCCAAATTAAAATTAAATATATTTGCACCGAAAATAAGTGGTCCCATCGTCTTAGTCACCGTCATGAACATGGTATTCTGAAGAAAAATTAGAACAAACAAAAAATCACCTTGAACTGCAAGTTTACCAATCATTTTTTATTCAACAGCAACTTAAAATAGGTTAGGTTCGGCTTGGTTAAGTTCTTTAAACTTTGAAAAATGAAAATTGAAAAATGCTATAACTCTCTCATGCGCAGTGAAATTGAAACACGCCTAATGCTACCAATATCTGCAATATAAGAGAAAAAAGCTATGACGTCACCAAATCTTGAAGGCGAATTTTGGTGTACCTTCTAAGGTAATAGTATCGTGGGGGGGGGGAATTTAATGCCGCTACAGGCCTTGGCCGCTACCAGACACTGGTCTTGTATGACTCTTTAGGGTTTGTTTAGGAAGTCATGTGTGGCAATAGCTTACTAACCATTGTTTTCTTCAGGAATATCAATTATAATGAGGTGTCTATACGGCTTCTTGCTGACTTTGCTCTCGTGTTTTCATGGGCTGGCAGATTGGCTCAAACGTGGCTTTTGTTGGTTCAGTTTGAGATTGGGTAGCCCCATATCAATATCAATGCACATTGTCATTGGGTATGTAGGTAGGTAGGTACCTTGGTAAATATCAAGCTGATGGTGTGATGGGTAGGTTGCTGAATATAATTATAGTTTGTATACCCACAATATCAATGATAACCATGATTTGCATGCAAGTTTGACAATGACTGGAAATTGAGAATGGAATTAATGATGTTCAAGCTCCATATGCATGTGGTTTTACCATTGGTGGTGTGTACCAACATCAGTATGACCATGCAATTGTTGTTTAGTTGCTTAGCGGATTTTTTCTTCAGACAATCTGGTTTAAAATGCATTAGCATTGTTTATTTCAACATTTTATGATGTAAGCTGTACTTCCACAGTGGAGGGAAATACTGCTATTTTGTTTGTTTTTTTGCACAAAATTTTACATTTTTCAGCAAAAGGTGGAGAGTCAGTCCACTATCTAATCCAAATCTGTTTTTATTCAGTACAAAATGTGCTGGTTAACATCAATCTTTCTAGTTAGCATGATATTTTTTCATTTTTTCCCTTTAGCTTTCTTATCAGCATAAAATAGCATAGGTTATTGGGGGGGGGCCAAATCAACATTGCGGGGGCCAAGATCAACATTGGTGGGGCCATGATCCCCACAAAAGGATACAAATCGACCCCCCTGGTAGTCCTCCATTTTGTCGAGAAAAAATCATGTAACGTGCAAAACTATATGGGCAATGCATAAACTTCGCACGTCGCATGCGCAGCCCCACCCCCACCAAAACTACAAATTATTTTGTGGAGGAGCAAAGTAAAATTAAAACCATTTAGACATGTCCCCATATCAGCCCCCGCCTTCAGCACCTAAAATATCACACAAACTATAACGTAAAATTCCCTTAACGTAAATGTTCACCTGCCTGCACCTTGATAGCAAACACTCGCTATTATAGACAGGCATGTAACGTACTCGCTTTAGAGGCGGCGCAAATGACCTTTATGGTCCGGCACGCCTAAAAAATCACTCTCCCCCCCCATGCGCAGCGAAATTGGAACATGCCTGATGCTACCAATTTCTGCAATATATGAGGAAAAAGCTGTGACGTCACCAAGGCTTGAAGGCTAACTTTGGTGTATCTTTTAAGGTTTGCTTTGGAAGTCATGTGCGCCATAACTTAGTACATATTGCTCAGGAATATCAATTATAATGCAGTGTCCATGCAGCTTATTGCTGAGTTTTGTCTTTCATGGTGTCATAAGCTTGCAGATTGGCTCACACATGGCTCTCGTTGGTTCAGTTTGAGACTTGGATTCCCCATATCAAAATTGAATGCATGCATATGGATCTATTTGAAGAGGTACTGATGATCTGAAGCCACTGCGATGGTCTCATGGCAGTTTCACGCTGCACTGAGTCACTGGCGGATCCAGGGGGGGGGGGCATTCCGGCCATGGCCCCCCCAAGCGCTTCAAAGGGGGGGCATAGTATCTTTTGGCCCCCCCCCCGCAACCAACGAAAGTAAACTGAATTAAAATGCAGTAACCTTTGCTGAGGTTATAAATAGCGTTCCGGGTGAAATAATCTCCAATTTTACAGGTATTTTTTATAATTTTTTGGAAGCACAATATGGTAGCATAGTAGATTCTGACATATCGAGGGTTGTATGCTGTTGAAGTTCTGCTTACAGCAAGAGATGACGAAATCAGCAGTTTCATTATTCCTTCGTCAGATAGGTTCATGAAGTTTGTTTAGCCAGTAACGGGCAAGTGGACCCAGTGTGCCAGATTTCGAAAGCGGAATTTGAACAGGATGTTTTGTGCCAGTGACCAGTTGAGCTCAGTTGAGCAGCATGTTTCGTATGTTGGTGTTGAGGTTGGTAAGATGAACAGACAGGCTGCATTGACTGATTTTTTCAAGAAGAATAGCAAAAGGAGGTATGTATTTACACTGGCGGATCCAGGGAGGGGCCATTCCGGCCATGGCCCCCCGAAGCGCTTAAAAGGGGGGCCATGGTGTCTTTTGGTCCCCCCGAAAACAACAGAAGTCAACTAAATTAAAATGCAGTAACCTTTGCCGAGGTTAAAAAGTAGCGTCTGGATGAAAGAAGCTCCAATTTTAAATAAATACAAAAATTGTTTGGAAGCCAGTGTGGTAGCATAGTAGATTCTAACACACATCGAGGGTTCCATGCTCTAAGTTCTGCTTACAGCAAGAGTTGACAAAATCGGATCCGCCAGTGTGTACACGTGCATGAACGTTGACGTGGTACAAGACGTTGAACGAGAACGTGAACGTTTTGGTAAGCAAGAACACAAATCCGGTAACTTAGAAACGGTGGAGGTAGGCTGGGGCCCCTACACAGGAAACTATGTTGTCAATTATTATTATTTTCTTCAGATGGGCCCCTTTGCCAAATAGTGGTCGAAATCCGGTGCTTTTAACAAAAAATAGCGGGAGATGGGGCACCCTCCAACTCCGTTCGACTCCTCCGCTGATGTAATTCCTAGGTACGCCACTTGGGGAGGGGGAGGGGAGGGGCTGACGCCGAAAACCGAAAGTTGCCCCCCCCCCCCAAACCGGTGGGCTAGATCCGCCAGTGCACTGAGTCATATGTAATGTTGCAACATCGTCCGGTTTCCCGATGGGCGAATAAGTCGTATCTCTGTGACTGTTTGTGACGTCATCAAAACGTTGCATCCATATCCAGTGGTATATTTGAACAGTGCGACATTTCCTGCCGATATGCGGCACATTCGGTTACATATCTAGTGTAAACAACGCTATGGCAGAAAGTAAAAGAATATCCACATTGTCACTGGGCATGTAGGTACCTAGGTAGGCACCAGGTAAATATCAAGCTGATGGTGTGATGGGTGGGCTGTTGAAGATAATTCTAGTTTGTATATCCACAATCTCAATGATAACTGTGATTGTTGTTCACTGGTTCACTCACTGGTATGCAAGTTTGACAATGACTGGAAAGTGAGAATGGAATGAACCTTATTCAAGCTCCATATGCATGTGGTTTTGCCATTGGTGGTGTATACAAACATCAGTATGACAATGCAATTGTTGTTTTGTGGCTGAACATTTTTTTTGTTGAACAATCTGGTTTAAAATGCATTAGCATCAGCTATTCTTAACATTTTATGACGTAAGTTGTCCGGTATTATTCAAGAACTAGGTAAAATGCGATTTTTGGGGAATTTTTTTTTTGAACACATTTTAATGTAAAAATCATGATGCGACCACTCATTCTCTCCGCAAATGATTACTTTTCAGTTGCAAACAAATACACGACTATAATCTTCGCTCTGCAAACATAGCACATCGCGTATAATTATCCGTACCTGGTGTGTCACAGACGTGATAAAGAAGACATTCAACACTTCAGGCACTCGATTTGATACTCTTTGACATCGAAAACCTTATGTTTCTGCCTTAATTCGACATTATCTCCAAGAATGCATATACTCGCAACACGCCGCGCCAGCCACCGTCGATAAGGGTGGCGTCGACATTCCTTGCGATGCTGTATTATTTTATTTAAATATATTTGATAAATATAATAATAATATATTTGATGACGTCATGGACGAAAAATTTGTTTCGGATAATTCTGGTTTTCCGGTTAGGTTAGGTTAGGTTTGGTTAGATTATATTATGATATAATATATTTTATATATTATGTTACGTTATCTTAGTCTAGGTTAGGTTAGGTTAGGTTATTTTATTTTGTTGTATTATTTATATATTCATATTCAATTTTTGAACTCTTGACCGTAAGCAGAACACGGCAGTGTAATAATGGCTTAATTGTGCAGTTGTTCATTGTCGCTGACTTAAAAGTAATCATTTGCGGAGAAAATGAGTGGTCGCATCATTATTTTTACGTTAAGATACCCTGTATTAAAAAAAAAATCCAAAAAATCGCATCTTACCTAGTTCTGGAAATTTACCAGTTGTCCTTCCACAGGGGAGGGAAATCCAGCTATTTTTTTTGCACTCAATTTTGAATTTCATAGCAAAAGGTGGAGAGTCAGCCCACTATGTAATCCAAATCTGTTTCCTTTCAGTACAAAATGTGCTGGTTAACATCAACTACATTTTCTATGTACCTAGCAGTCTTTTTTTCTTCTTTTTTTCCTTTCACTTTTTATCAGCATAAAAATAGCATGGGTTATTCAGGGCAGGGCCCAAATCAACATTGGGGGGGGGGGGCAAGATCAACATTGGTGGGGCCATGGCCCCCACAAAAGGATACAAATCGACACCCCTGCTGGTGTGTACAAACATCAGTATGACCATGCAATTGGTGTTTAGTTGCTTAGCAAATTTTATTTCAGAAAATCTGGTTTAAAATGCATCAGCATCGCTAATCTCGACATTTTATGATGTAAGCTCTACTTCCACAGTGGAGGGAATTTCGGCTATTTTGTTTACTTTTGCACACAATTTTACATTTTTCAGCAAAAAGTGGAGGGTCAGTCCACTATCTAATCCAAATCTGTTTCTTTTCAGTACAAAATGTGCTGGTTAACATCAATGTTTCTACTTACCTAGCATGGTGTTTTTCATTTTTTCCCTTTAGCTTTCTTATCAGCATAAAATAGCATAGGTTATTGGGGGGGCCAAAATCAACATTGGGGGGGCCAAGATCAACATTGGTGGGGCCACGGCCCCCACAAAAGGATACAAATCGACGCCCCTGAATACCAGTTTATAGCATAGGTAATATTCTCCTTATCCTGAATATAGCTCTTCCAAAATTATGAACCTCAAAACAAATGATAAAGGCACAGTCATAAGTACACCTTGGCTCAGATTTCAGTCTGAAAGACATGAAAAGCATTTTAAATGACACTAATTTCATGGCAAATTTTGACATCCTATTGTGCTTGGTTCGACATCTCACACCTAATGAAAAACCATTATTTTAACACTGCTCACAAGTCACCCTTCAGTAGCAAGATAAATTTCCAGCTTATGCTACTCAGCTTGTTACGTGGCCAAAGAAACGTGGTGACATTAACCATTTTATGTATTCCCCCAGGAGTACTGGGGCCACTGTTGTTCATTGTATTTTTTTTAATAGCGTTAACAATTTCCTACACAGTAGTTTTGCAATTCACTGATGTTTTGAAAGTCTACGAGCAATTATAGGACACATTTACAAATGCTGTCAATAGCATGACCCAAACCAGGATATAAATCTAATTTTGTATGTAGGATAGGCCAATATCCCATTGCACCCAGCATATTTCATCAAGTCACACCTCTGCATAAAATGTTTGGAGTAATAAATATATACATGCATCATACAAAAGCAAAGAAGTTTTCAGACAGATTTCAATTTCAGAAATAAATTCCTATGCAAATATGTGTGATGAGTTATCGTGTAAATAATTTCACATTCCATTCTCAGAAATAACTTTGGCTTTTCATTTCAGATTTCCTCATCATGACCAGAATATGCTTAGGAAATGGAGCAATGCTACGAGACGTCAGGGGGAAAGGCGACGACCATGGAAGCCCCCAGGGTGCACTTCTATGCAGTGATAATTTCACGGAGACTGATTTTTACCCATGCTTTGAACGAAGAAAGCTGCGTGAGGGAAGCATCCCATCGTGGTTTATGTTCCCTGAGCAAAAGAAACCAGCAACGCGCATAAGTCCGCTGAAGCGTGCCAGCATGTGCCCAACTCCTCCCAGGCCAAAGCGGGTAAGACGGTTGTTTCTCGAGCAGGAGCAACAGCCTGCTCCAGAGCAGGCACGGCTGCAGCCTGCTCCAGAGCTGGCACCGCCGCAGCCTGCTCCAGAGCTGGCACAACCGCAGCCTGCTCCAGAGCTGGCACCACTGCAACCTGCTCCAATGGAGCCCCAGCATCTCCAAGATCACGGCTACAGCAGCAATGCAGTGGCTCGGCACATCTCGAGTCCGCTAAAGAAGATGGCTGAAAAGGTTCGCCATTTGCGCTATGAGCAGAAAAAGCTGAGGCAGAAGCTGAAGAGGCGCGACAAGCGGCTGAAGTGTCTGAAAAGCACACTGGATGCCCTCAGAGAAAGTCGCATCGTGGACGCCGACCTTCTGGAGGTGATTCGAGGTCGATTTGAAAACCCAATCGTGTCCGCACTTTTCACCAACGAAATCGTCAATGGTGGCAAGACGATGCGTGGTGGCCAGAGATATTCCGATGAGATCAAAAAGCTTTGTCTCACTTTCCACTATTACTCTCCAAGAGCATACAAGTTCCTGTCAAAGAACTTCACGCTGCCAGGTACAACCTCCCTGCAGGAGTGGACTAGAAGCGTTCGCTGTGAAGTGGGCGTCCTCCACGAGGTGCTGCAGACGCTGTACTCCCAGGTGACGGCCGAGAAAATCGACCCCAACTGCTGCCTGATGGTAGATGAGATGGCCATCCGAAAGGCACAGGTTTACTCTCAGTCGAAAGATAAGTTTGTTGGCCATGTTGATCTGGGTGCGGGTGACATGGAGGAATTAAGGCTGGCGACAAATGCCCTAGTGTTCATGGCCGTTGGTCTGAAAGGTCTGTGGCGCCATCCCGTGGCCTACTTTCTCACGGACCACGTGTCCAGTGAGACAAGCAGAACTGGCCAAAACTGTCCTATGTGCACTGAGTGACGCAGGACTGAAGGTGCGTGCGTTCGTGGCCGATGAGCTCCAAGCCAACCTGGCTATGTTCGGCCACTTGGGAGTCAAGAACTTGCAGCCAAAGCAGCTGCAGCTTCCAATCGACCGGAACTACTTCCATCATCCTGCAACCAAGGCAAAGGTGCATGTCCTCCTGGATGTGGTGCACATGCTGAAGCTCCTACGAAATCTCCTCGGGGAATTCAAGACTCTGCAACTGGATGGTGAAGGGATATCCTGGAAGTATATTCAGGTGAGGCGCTTGACAATTTCACAATAGCACAGTGCTGGCAAAAGCATATGTGAAGTAATAAGAAAATTATTTTGCTGAAGTAACGTCCTGTATCTCCACACACATGCATGTCATTATCAGTGTTGTTGATGTCCTTTTACCATGGATGAGACTTAATGGATGTGAAACTCGGCTTCTTGACAGTTGAAAACAATGCTCTAATGCTCTCCATATACTTTGAGCCTGCTTAATGTCTGTTGTTATTCTCCTGCAGCCAAGCTAATATAAAGACAAAAGTTAAGTGAAACTACTTGTCACAGGGGCCCTTCTTGGTTGCACTTTGTGGACACCAAAAACTAGTTGCCTGCAAAATTTGTCAATTATCTATTCCAGGAATACTCAAAAGTGACCTGTCGCTCCTTATAATACCTGTATATGCTGCTCTAAAAGATGTTTAGAGAACTGCTGCCAACAATGTAGTCTTATGGCTGGTTCCAAGGTTGAACTACCCTGTTGGTGAAGAAAGACGATATTAACCTTGTCTTAATATGCCCATTGTGTGTATATTTACAGGCATTGTACGACCTGCAACAGAGTGATGGGATCCGGGCGGCCAATAAGCTCTCTCGACTGCACATCCAGTACGAAAAAAACAAAATGAAGGTTAAGCTCGCTGCTCAGCTGTTCAGCAGCTCGGTGGGCAAAGCTCTGCTGTACCTGGAAGATTCAGGTCACTCTGAGTTCGTCGGAGCTGGAGCGAAGGCGCGCTTCGTCCTGCTTATTGATCAGGCTTTTGACTACCTCAACAGCAGCAACCCATACGGAAATGGCTTCAAAGCTCCTACAACTGCGAACAACTTGGAGTGAGTTCAATTATATTAGCATTAAAGCCCTCAAGCCATTGCAGATTTTCGTGCCCTTTGTCATGTCGGGAGGTGAGGGGACACCTTGACTCCCCGGACGGCTTAGCAGTTAAGAACCAACCTGGACGATCCGAGTCACTTTCTGATATTTCATGAAAATCGCAATGCTTGAACGACGCGTTCGGCTAATTTCCCACGTTTTTTTAGCAAGCATCTTCCTCCATATCAAAGTTGTCATCAAAGGCATAGCAGCATATTTCTCGTAGTGCATCAAACATGAATGAATTGCCCAACCATAGGATCTCCTCCCATGGGTTCATCAAAAAACGGGTGAGCTGAGTTGAAAGGTTCGCAACGAAAAGGCCATAACTTGATGTTTGACTCAGTTTCGTTTTGGATATCATTTAATTTGGCATGAGTGACTAGTTTTCTTGTTGCTAAAATTAAAAGGATGTCATTCACTATGACAAACCGAATGATAAGAAAAAAAATATGCCAGTGCAGGTAGAGTTATTCTGTCAGCTTCAGACCTCTCAACTCAACTCATCCGTTTTCAGATGAGCCCACGGCAACACGCCCGATGGGCGTGTCAGTATTCTTGGGTATTCGTGGTGTCAGCAATCATACCAGATAAATATTCTCGAATATTGGCGTAGACACATACCATAATCATGTAATTGTTATGTTTTATCGCCAATTGTCCGCAAATAGCGTATGAACAGTACTTTGCGCGTGCGCCTGATGGCCATGCAATCGGTTCACAGTAAAGCCTACGTCACTAGTATTTCATTCTGAGTGTGCTGACATATTGGTATTTCTGTTAGGCTTCGACAGGAGTTCCTGGCCAACTTCAGTTCTACGCTGTTCCGGTTGCAGACAGCATCCGAGGAACCGATATTGCAGACCCAGCGTTTCACTCCGGTCCTGGGTCTCTGCCTCGCGGCGCAAACCGTCATGGACGTCAGTGAGGCCCTGCTGGAGGAGGATGGATTCAGCTACGTCTTGCCGTACAAGATGTCACAAGACCACCTGGAGCTGCTGTTCGGCCGAATCCGACGCATGGGTGGCTACAACAACAACCCAAACGTGGCCCAACTGCAGCACGCCATGCGCAGACTCATCCTGCACAACTTCATATCGCCATCTGCCACTGGGAACTGTACGGCACGGGACGACAGCGACGACGGCCTGCTTCAAATCCGTCGTCGAAAACCGCAACGGCCGGCGCTCAGCGAAGATGAGCCAATGCCGGCGGTAGTGCAGCATCTCCTCACGACGGGGGACACCGGGTCGTCGTTCGTGGACAACTGTGTTGGGTACATTTCCGGCTATGTGTGTCGCAAGCTGTTGGAAACTGGCGCGATCGGGTGCGGTGAGTGCATCGGTGCACTCCTGTGCAACGAGGACGACCCTCCGTCGCATGAAGTGATGGGTCTTGTGAAGGTGCGGGACAATGGTGGGCTGCTCATACCTTCGGCGTCGACGTACGCGATCGTAGTGTCAGCAGAGCGGCATTTGACGGCCTTAAGGAAGTGTGGTGCTATGGATGGACCGAATCTGTCACTGATAATTCAGTGTAGTGTTCTGACAAAGTTCATGACGGAGAGCACCCACGACCTGTTCCCTGGAGTACAGGACCACATGTTTGCACCACGAGTGGGTCAGTGCCATGCCGTGGTAATGGTGAACCAGATCGTAGCAAGGTACTTGCGTGTCCGCCTCTACGCCTATGCGAAAAATGTTACTTTGAGTGGACTGCACAGTGCCCACAAGAGGCACAACTTGTGTAAGCAGGTGCTGTTTGCGCACCAATAGGTTATATTTTCAATGACCTTATTGTTCTTTGACACAATGGGGCAATATAAGATGGACATATGCCAACATTAAAAGTGCTCAGATCCATGCGAAGTACTGAAACAGCGAATGCAGTGTCACATGTGAAATCATTTAATTTCCTCGTCTGGACGGTTTGGCCCTCGAAGTCTGAAGCCTTGAGTAAATGTATCCGACCCTATCCTGCTCCTTCATCTGTGTATCACGCACACAATTTTAAGCACAATTATTTTTACCTAGGCCAGTAATCTTCAGAGACATTGTTCATTGTTTCAGTCATCTCTGTATTTCATTAATAACCCCGGAATATTGTCCCCATTTACCGTCAGCAAAGCAATACTGTTCCCGTGGCTCCACTAACCTCCACAAACCTCCACCGGTCGTTCCCGTCGCAAATCCGGTGGAGATTTTTCCTCCACCAACCTCTACCAGTGGAGCAAAAGCTCCGCCAGCCCAGAAGCAGAGTCCAATTGTGATTTTTCAGTTGAGCTCAATCACGGCGCACTTGCGCGATATATTTCCGCGTAAGCAACGTCCTCCATCATATGAATCTCATCTTCATGCATCAACTGAATACCAGGGAAATTTGAAATTACTACTACAACTATGAACAATAATCGAAAGTAGCAGATGCAGACCACAAAACATGTTTTTTTAGGCCTTTAATCTACGTCATTCGGCCTAGGGGAAGATGTTACTTTACCGGCCGGATCCGCCGCAATTCCCGTGCCCAGAAGTACCGCCGTTCTGGCGCCGACTAAAATCCTACTCGAACCCGATCGACGAGGTCGGGCAAGTTGAGATGAGGAAAAGTCAGCATCGGGTAGAGAAGCGCTCGGGGCCGAGGGAGCTCGGCAGGTGCAGACACTAGATTATATGCTGTACGTTAAGAAGGCAGGTCAAACCGCAAAACAGGGGGGAGACGATGCTCAACCGAGAGGAAAGAGAGATTGCCTGGTTCATCCCATAGGCGAAAAGGACGTGTGCTCCCCGCAGTCTCAGAGGATACATACATAGCCAGAAATAAAAACAAATTTGGGACTTTGTAAAACAAGGCATAATGTACATTGTGCGATCATCTGGACAAACATTTGAAAGGCAATTTGGACAATTAATGATATATGCGCCAAATGCTTCCTTTTTGTCGCGGAATTCACACTGCTGTCAGCTGATTTATCCACCAAGCTCCACCGGTCGTTCCCGTGGGCCAGTCTTAACTAGCCTCCACTGAGTTCCTTCTGGTGGAGCCACGGAAACAGACCCACGATTTCCACGCAAAATCAACAAGTAGGGTTTCCCGGACCGGTCCATTATGCCGCTCCTCGTGCCCTGAGAGCAACTATTTTTGGTTCGGATTGCACCAAATTTATGTCTTTAATAGCTCAGAAAGTTTCAAAACACTGGCTGAGATCATTTTCTAGTCGTGCACCTTCAAACATCGGCCATCCGCCATAGGAATAACATTACGGCGCTAACTCATGCCACTCTCCGCTTGGCGGCGCTAGTGTCGCGAGGTAGGAACGGCCGGCCGGGTACCGCGCCAATGGGAGTAGTGTGTCTAGTCTTATATAGGTCAATGATCCAATTGTTGTTTTGTGCCTTAAAGGAAACTAACCACCTTTATAATGGGATTTTAACTGAGATAGCAGTTTTGAAGACCACGTCGAGAAATCACTTACCTCATACTCCGTTCGGTCCAAAACATCTTCCAGCCGAAGTTATAAGGCCTTTTATCATCGGTTTTGGGACATGGACAGACTCGGTGGGCGTTGTGAAAATTCCTTCATATGGAAGCATATGGAAGCAAACAGCATTTGAATGGAAATTAAACCTTTTATTTAATTAAACCTAATTAAACCTAATTAAACCTAAAGGCTTTAATTAAATTAAATTTAAATTAAATTAAATTAAATTAATTAAACTTTAATTAAACCTAAAGGCGAACCTTTAGAAGCCTATGATAAAAAAGAAAAAACCTCCAAAATCCCGTTTTTCGAAGTATGGGCATAATATTTCGCAAAACCAATGTCATATTCATCCTTTTCAGGTGCCAATACCCCTAATTAGTATGATTGCAGAATTTCGGCAAGGTGGTTAGTTTCCTTTAACATTTTTTGAAAGACAATCTGGTTTAAATGCATCATCAGCGAATCTTAACATTTGATGCTGTAAGTTTGCCTTGCACAGTGGAGGGAAACCCAGCTATTTTGTTTTTTTTGCACATAATTTTGAATTGTGTAGCAAAAGGTGGGTAGTCAGTCCACTATCTTATCCAAATCTGTTCCTTTTCAGTACAAAATGTGCTGGTTAACATCAACTAAGTTTTCTATGTACCTAACAGTGTTTTTCTTCTTTTTTCCTTTAGCTTTTTATCAGCATAAAAATAGCATGGGTTATTGGGGGGCCAAAATCAACATGGGGGGGGGGGGGGGCAAGATCAACATTGGTAGGGCCATGGCCCCCACAAAAGGATACAAATCGACGCCCCTGTGTCGGGGCGTTTTCAAAGATCCCGATGTGTTTATTTAGTGCCCGGTCTTTTTGTTCGTTTTGGGACCATGTTGCTTTTGGCGTCCCCAGCCTCTTTTTTCAGGCCCTTGTGCGATCGCATGGCCCCCATATGCCTTGAGAACTTGCGGCGTATTTCCTTTAGAACTCCTGGAATGTTTATTTAGGGCTGCAACGCATGTTTTAAGGCCCTGTCGCTTTTTACCAGACTGCGCTTTGGAGGGCCAGTTGCATTTTCGGCCCCGTTGTGTTCTTAGGGTTTGGTTGTTTATTTGTGGCTTCTGACGCACATTTGTGGGGCTCCATTGTGATTTTGGGGCTTCGGTGCGATTTTTCTGGGTCCCAGCGCGACTTATCGCGTCCAAGTGCGTGGTTCCGGGGACCCAACGCAAGTTTTCTGTGCTCAACGCGATTTTTGTAGTTCTTTTCTAAATTTTCTTTAAAGTCCGAACCCCGGCCTGACTTTTCGAGCTCCTGGCGCCAATGGGGTCTGAAAGTTGATAAAGATGTAGATGGCGCTGAGAGTCAATGGTCACCCAGCCTTCTTTGGCGAACCTAAAGCGCTCTGTTTTGTGGGTTAGGGAGGGCAGAATCTTTATATTTAAAAAGCCTATTGTACATTTTGTAAGCAGCGTATGTTGTTTGCGCGTATTTAATTATGTTGAATGTACTTCAGACACGTCTAGTTTGCTGGAATATTTACCATTAGTGCGCTAGAAATTAGGAGAAGCAAGCCCGAAGTATGGGTGTATGTGCGGTTCCCGGCTGCCATAAACGTGATCCATCTATCAGGTTTCCAGCAGACTGCAAGGTAAGAAGGCAGAAAATTGATTTGAAAAACAACTATTGTTTGACTGCCTTTCTGTAAAAGACGTAGTGGGAACCATTTAGGAAAGCACTGGTAAGGTACCTAGGCACATTAGGTACCAAGGTAAGTACCTATCTATTGTCCAGACTGTAAAGTATGGCACAAGGTTCACTGGGGCACATCAGCCCACGGTGAAAATATGCACCAATCCACACCAAGGGTGAGAAATTGACTCCAATCTGCAACCCCCCCCCCCCACCCCACCCCCAATCCATAGCCAGGAGTTTGTCATGGCTAATACCTGACAATGCTAAAATTGGATTGTTAGCCTACTTAATTTGAAACTAATAATTTGAGTTCCACCCATAAGTTATGTTCAGTCAAATTAATTTCACCAACAGTGGGTATCTGGTCACCTAGAGCTAGGTACCTTACCAAGGTAGTTGTTCATATGGGCCCCATTAGGGGCCCACACCCACCTCTCAGGGAGCCTGCACTGCTTGGGGCACTGACTCCCAGGGGCCCACATCTCTTGTGGGTCCTGTACACAGGAGTGGATCCAGAAAGCCGTCAAGGGGGGGGGTGAAATCATAGAGAGGGGGCCCATGCTGTGCCAGGATACCAGCCAAGAATGTCCTTCCTGGAGTAGGCAGGGTGGAAAGTGATGTTTGATGAGGCCTGCTAGTATTCCATGTTCCGGTCTTGGGGGGGGAGCAATGTCTGGTGTGACCCACAGGTATTCCATGTGCCAATCTTGGGTGAGGGGTCTGACACTTGTGAAATTGTGCCCCATCTTGGGAAAATTATCGTACAGATTAAGGGGGTTTAGGGTAGGCTTTAGGTCAGGTTTGGTCAGGCCGGGTTAGGTTTCAGCCCCACCCAATGTGTGATGCCTGCTAAATGAATACCGGAACTTCTCAGGGAACCTGCACATCCACTAGAGCGGTGGTTCCCAAACTTTTTGGTCCATTTCCCCTTTCGCCTCTGGCCAAACCTGCCGTTTCCCCCTAAAAAACTGAAGTTATATTTGTATGTCACTCAAGACATCACTTACGTCAATGAGACAAATGCGTAATGGATCCCATCAAAATTTCCCCCCTGAAATACCGAAATTTCCACCCAGGGGGAAATTTCTCCCCGGTTGGGAACCACTGCACTAGGGGGACCTGTAACTGTACCTCTGCAAGCCAGTGCTACCAGTCTGGCTGCTTGAAGCCAGGCATATGAGGCCTGGCCCAGCCTCCCATGTTCATGGGCACCCTTTGCACCCCCCCCACAACCTTTCTTCAACACAATATTTCCGAAATCCTTGGCCTAAATGACTTGCAACCCTAATAAAAGCCACATGCCAACACCGACTCCCGGCAACCCCACGCAAAATGCACAGCAAAGATGGCCGACGCCTCCTCGTCGGGTGACCATTGCGTACAGCGCCGCCCTGGTGGCCAAATCGTAGCTTTCAGACCCCATTTTTTGTATCTCACCTCGATTTTTCGAGCTCCGATATGTTTTTCGGGGCCGTACGCGATTTGTGAGGGCATCTGATGATATGTTCGGTGCTTCAGAACCATTTTCCTGACCCGGACATTTTTTTTTTTTTGGGGTGGGGGGGGGGAACCCTCCTTATTTTGGATGGCTCCGGCTTGATTTTTTATCGGATACCCATGCGATTTTGGGAGTCACACTGTGCTTATGGAGGGCCCTAGTCGCCAATTTTTAGGAGCCCGGATGTGCATTTTTGATGCCCAGACCTAATCTTTGGGACTACCGATGGAAATTGTGGGTCCCGAGCGCGATATTTCCGGGGGACCGGTTTGAGTTTCCTGGGCGCGTTGTGCTTAGCTGTGGCCCCGATGCGATCTTGGCGGTTTCTGTTGCAGGTTTTCGGGCCTGGGAGCGAGTTTTCTGGGGCCCGCCGTATTTATTTGGAGCCCCCTGCGCGAATTGTGGTGGACCGACGCGAATTTTGGTGGCCCCAGCACTACTTTTGGGGGCCACGGCACGATTCTTGGGAGCTTATCCCTCTTAGGAAGGAGGGGGCATTTGCCCCTTTGATATGCCACTGCGGCCACCGAAGAAGTTTTTTTTTCAGCCGATGGCAGTCTTGGGAGTATAAAAGCCCTCCGGGTAATTTTTTTCGGACCTGTTCTGAATTTTTCTGTGCTGGGGTCGATTCGATCGAGTCTCGGTGTGAACTTTGTGGATATCGAGTTTTATTTTGTAAAAGTCCTTATGTGATATTATTGGGTCCCGGTACGATTCTTCGGTTTCCCGGTGCGAGTACTTTCGGTGCCCTGACACGTTTTTTTTCGGTGCCCAACGGGTTTTTGGGGGACTTTGACCCGATTTTTGAACCCGCAGAGTGACATTCCGGTTGATAATTAATTTTTTGGGGCAGCTGCAACTTTTGGGGCCCCGGCACGATCTTTTGGGCCCCCAGAGTGATTTTGAAGGGCTGCGACGCGACGTTTTTTAGTGCAATGTAATCTTTTGTATCCCGACGTCATTTGCTTGGATCCCTAACGCCAGTTTTAGCGACCTCGACACTTTTTGGAGGTCCAATAAGTTTGGGAGGCTTTTGGCGCCATTGCTGGGGCCCCAGAGTGATTATCTATGTCCGGATTGTTTTTCGTTTCCCCGGCTTCATTTGTGTCCCAATGAGACTGTTGGGGAACGGTACGACCTGTCGTGCCCCTAGCGTGATTTGCATGGTCCCAGGCGTGATTTTTTTGTTCCCCCAGGCTCAGCGTGATTTTCAGGGGCCCCGACCATATCTTTTGGGCCAATACCGTGATCTTCATCTATCCGGGCACGACTCCTACCATTTCTTAATGGCTTCTTCTTGCAAATTATAGGCCTCCTCTCGTGTCTTAGGGGTTTCGTCTCATTTCCTGGAGCCTCTTTAGCGGTTTTGGATGTCTCCTCGTGTGTCCTACCCTCCTCCATATTCAATGGCCCTCCTCTCCCGTCTTAGAGGGCCTCCTCCTACATCCTGGGGCCCCTTTAGCATGTCGTGGGGCTTCTTCTCATGTTCCAGGGGCATTCTCTGCCAAATTAGGGCCACCCTGCCACGCCTCGTGGGCCTCAATTGTCCTGGCAAAGCCTTACCCGTCTTGAGGGGATCTTCAATTTTGGAAACCTCACCTCCTTCCATACCTGCCTCCACCTCCCATCTTAAGGGCCTCCTCTCATTTCCTGGGAGCTCAGTCCGGTCTTCGGGGACTCATTCGACCCTGGAGACATCCTACTCCGTCTTGAGGGACTCCTCTCGAGTCCGGCAGGGGACTCCTTTTCTCTTCTAGAGGTTTTTTTTCTTCAAATTAGGGGCCTCCTCTTACGTCTTGGGGGGCCTCCTGCTCTGCGTTTTGATTCGATCTTTGCCAATTTTATCTTTGCCCATTCGATCTTTGCCTCTCATATCTCCTGGTGGACTCCTCTTCTCTCCCAGGTGCCTCATCCTCCAAATTACAAGCAACTTTTCCTATCTCAGTTGCCTTGCCATTTCCTGGGGACCTTCTTACCCGTCTTGGAGCCCTCTTTCTCGCCTGGGAGCATCCTCTTATCTAATGGTCTTTCTCTCCTATTTTAGGGGCCTCCTCGTTCATCATGGGGTCTCATTTCCAATCCTGTGTTGTTCTCTTCCGAATTAGGTGTCTCCTACCACGTTTCTGGATCATCATTTTCTATCTTGGTGGAACCTTACCCATTTTGGGGCCTGCTTTTGCGTCTCCGAAACCAAATATCGTATCCACTGGCTTTCTCTTCCGTCTTAGTGCCTCCTCTCATTTTCTGGGGCCTCCCTTCCCGTATTGGGGCCTCCTTTGCAATCATGGGGCCTCCTTTGCAATCATGAGGCCTCCTTTGCAATCCTGGGGGCCTCCTTTGTAATCATGGGGGCCTCCTTTGCAATCCTGGGGGGCCTCAATTCGCAATCCTGGTGGCCTCCTTTGCAATCCTAGGTACCCCTTTTGTAATCCTCTCGGCCTCCTTTGCAATCCTGGGGGCCTCCTTTGCAATCCTGGGGCCTCCTTTGCAATCCTGGGGGCCTCCTTTGCAATCCTAGGGGGCCCTTTTGGAATCCTCTGTGCCTCCTTTGCAATCCTAGGGGCCTCATTTGCAATCCTAGGGGTCTCCTTTGCGATCCTGGGGGCCTCCGTTCCAATTGTTGACACTGTCTTGATTTGTCGGGCCTCCTATCCTCTCCTAGGTTACTCCTTTCCCAAATTAGGGGCCTCCTCTCACGTCTTGGAGGCCTCCTCACCCGTGTTTAGAGCCTCATTATCCTCTTAGCAGGGTGCTTTTGCGTCATAGTCCCAAATCTTCTCTCCTAGGGTCCTCCTCTTCCAAAATATGGTCCTCATCTGGCTGGTCTCAGCGGCCTTCTCTCATTTCTGCGCAGACCTTCTTACCATCTTGGGGCTCCCTCTTGCGTCCGGATAAATATATCCTATCATTCCTTATTTTCTATTGTAGGGGCCTCCTCTTCCATCTTAGGGGCCTCGTTTTCCAAATTAAGAATATCCTGCCACTCATCGGAAGCCTTCTTGTCTAACTTGGGTGGCTTCTTGCCCGTCTCGGTGGCATCCTTTTCGTCCTGGGGCCTGCTCCCAATCTCTGTCCTACGCCTCTTATAGGCACCTGATTATATTTCCCGGGGGCCTCGTTGCCAATCCTGGGGCCTCCTTGACAGCATGATCATCTGGCTCGTCGGCCTCCTTGCTCCCCCTTTTTTCCCTGTGCATTTCCGGATAGGGGCCTCCTCAAATTTCAGGGGGTGGGGCAGTCTCACGGCAGGGGGCGACTTCCTCCTCTCCCCCCGGTGGCGACGCCCCTGCCGTGGGATAATCCTTAGAAAGTTCATCACACCGTCTTCACCCTAGGGCAGTCCTCACAGTTATGTATCATGCAATCACGGTTTTCCGTGCTACACACAGCGTGATCGAGGAGGTCTTCGAGACCAGGAAGGCCGAGAGCGGAGATGAGCAGTTTCGGATTTTGATGATAAGTGCACACGCACACCGAGCGCGTCCCACTGCTACCTGCCAAGACGCAATGCTTCGGACGAAGGGTAGCAAAGGTTAAGAAGCCGGTGCGAGGGTTTTCAGGGTTCTCCTTGTATAGATCGTATATCGCACACATGTTTCCCAAAACAAACCTTTTATGAACTCTACCTTTCGTCCCATCAGCCTGTCGCACCGTGACACAGTCAGTCTTGCCGAGACACATGCCGCTGATCTGGTCAGACACATAAAATAGCTTTGCTTTCACCTTGTCTGCGTCCGACACGCTCAGAGATTGCCTTGCTTCACAGGCAGCACGGTCAGCCAGAATGAGCAGTGAGCACCCTAGTGGAAAAATCCTACAGGATTGTCCTGCACAATTGTGCAGGACAGCGTCTTGAGGGATCCTGCAGGATTCTGTGTGAGATATTGATACAAGGATACTACAGGATCCTGCAGGATCCTGCCCATAAATCCTGCAGGATCCTTCACATAGATCCTGTCGGATTCAGAACTGTCCTGCATGATCCTTCACATAAATCATGCAGCATCCTTCACATGAATCCTGCAGGATCCTTCACATGAATCCTGCAGGATCCTTCACATAAATCCTGCAGGATCCTTCACATAAATCCTGCAGGATCCTTCACATAAATCCTGTAGGACCTAGGGCTGTCCTGCAGGATTATGCGCATAAATCCTGCAGAATCCTTCATATAAATCCTGCAGAATCCTTCACATAAATCCTGCAGAATCCTTCACATAAATCCTGTCATCCAGGACTGTCCTGCATGATCCTGCACATAAATCCTGCCGAATCCACTGTAGCGCCTAGGTGCGTGTACAGGCGTAGGATCTGGGAAAACCACCAGGGAGAAAAGGTACTATGGTGATGACAGGTAATGGATGAGAGGTACCGTGGTAGTGTTCAGGTAATGAAAGAAAGGTAATGCTGGTTAGTCTTAAGCCAGAGAGGTCCTGTCGCCAATTGGTGCTATCTAAGCGTAGTCGACCTCCAGAGAGATGATCCCAGAGACACAAGATGGGACATTTGTATGCCGGCACAATAGGTAACCGAACAGTTGAAGCCTGAAACCTAGTTATTACATTGAAGAACGAAGATATCGAAAAGTACATGCATTTGTGAAAGCGTACAGGTCAGTCAGTTGAGTGAAGTAGACAGCTATTATGGCAGATGGCTATTGGACACAGGGCATTAGATATAAGCAGAGAAACAAACTATAATTGACATGGTTAAGCACGATTAATGACACTGTCATCTTACATCAAAGGGTGAACCTTAAGTACACCACATCGTCTAATAGATGGCAGCACTCATGCACAGCAGTCAACCGCCAAGCATGCTGGTGCTCTCACTCGCGCTCCGCTACACCACAACTGTCCTGCAGGATCCATCACATACACCTTGTAGGATCCAGGGCCGTCCTGGAGGATCATGCGCATAAATCCTGTAGAATCTTTCACATAAATCCTGTCAGATCTAGAGCTGTCCTGCATGATCCTGCACATAAATCCTACAGGATCCTTCACATAAATCCTGTCGCATCCAGGGCTGTCCTGCAGGATTCTTTACATCAATCCTGTTGGATCCATGATCGTCCTGCAGGATCCTGCATACAAATTGAATGGGAGCCTACCGGATCTTGTGGTGTCCTGCATATAAATCATACAGGGTCCTGCACATAAATCCTACACGTTCCTGAACATAAATCCTACAGCACGTAAGTTTTGCTGGATCCTGCATGTGAATCACACTTCATCCTGTACCTGAATGGTACATGACCCTTCATGGTTTTGTGAAGGATCTTGCATGATTATTGTCAGAATTCTGTACAATAAACCACATGATCATGTACAGCACTCGAACCTTCTCGGAGGGGTGCCTCTTCCCGGCCGAAGGGGCGCCAGTTTCCATAGGGCAGGAGCACATGCTCCCAGTTCCCCTCCCAAGATATGTTACTGAAAATTGCATCACATCAAACCTTTAAGACGGACCTGAATAGTTATCTGTAAAATCCTGCAGGACAGTCATGCATGCCATTGGAATCCTGCAGGACAGTCATGCATGACATTACAATCCTGTAGGACAGCTTTCTATATTTCTCAAATCCTGCAGGGTTGTCCTGCAGGATCGCATGTCTGTGCAGGAGTGTCTGCGGAAATGTGCAGGATCCTGTAGGATCGTGGGGATTTTCTGAGAATCCTGTAGGACTTTTTCACTAGGGCACTGGTCACCCAAACACGGCGTCACCTGATGTGTGTGCCCTTCTTGATATTTCACTACATTCGCATATGTTTTATTTTCGTGATGCAAGCAATGGTTGTGCGAATGGTTTCTCGGTCATCATAATGTGATTGCAGTGTTGCGGGTGCTTCTCTCTCCTTGTAATTCATCGCAAGGTATAACTTATAAATCGTCTACCACCACAATTTGGGAAAATGTTGTCATTTATTTTTAACCTTTGATATCACGAGTTCGAATACTTCTGCAACACAACACTCAGGCTCAGATAACCAACATTCTCATCCCAGCACGAGCCTTGAACGTGAACAGACTTATATTTCAGTGATTTACCGTTTTACACACATATTAAAACAGGCCACGATACACTAGCTAAAAAATAACCATGCATGCCTAACTTAGTTAATATTGGTAATTAACTTTATTTAAATAGTTTTAAGTTAATTAATTCAGTAAGTAATTACGTTAATGCTGGACCGTTAGCTGACCCCTGTTCTGAGGCG
Organism: Ashinkailepas kermadecensis; assembly: GCA_034440615.1. Taxonomy (NCBI): domain Eukaryota; kingdom Metazoa; phylum Arthropoda; class Thecostraca; family Neolepadidae; genus Ashinkailepas; species Ashinkailepas kermadecensis. The sequence goes on from JAOTOM010002702.1 coordinate 49,991, forward strand.
TATTCGTGACACGCTCTTTCTCCACCTGGTTCCAGACACATGTCTGGAGCTAAATGAAGCTCCTCCCCATGCGACGTGTGCTGCGGGCTGAGGCCATCTCAACGGGCGTCTCGATATCCTAGTTGGTGGCTGCGCCGACCGCCCGAATTGCAATGGTAGAAGACCACCACACAGGTCAATCTAATGTTACGCCGCTGCGGCTTCACTGGGGCGGCACGCTCTCTGCGAGATCGAACATCATGACATCACTGCCGTGGTCACTGTTCGCCACCCAGGGGCGTCGATTTGTATCCTTTTGCGGGGGCCATGGCCCCACCAATGCTGATCTTGGCCCCCCCACCCCCAATGTTGATTTGACCCCCCCCAATAACCCATGCTATTTTTATGCTGATAAAAAGCTAAAGGAAAAAAAGAAGAAAAACACTGTGTTAGGTAGATAAAAAACTTAGTTGATGTTAACCAGCACATTTTGTACCGAAAAAGAACAGATTTGGATTAGATAGTGGACTGAGTATCCAACTTTTGCTACACAATTCAAAATTATGTGCAAACAAAACAAAATAGCTCGATTTCCCTCCACTGTGCGAGGCAAACTTACAGCATAAAATGTTAAGATTCGCTTATGATGCATTTTAAACCAGATTGTCTTTTTAAAAAATGTTAAGCCACAAGACAACCATTGGATTGTCATACTGATGTTTGTACACACCACCAATGGCAAAAACACACGCATATGAGCTTAAACAGGAAAATATCCATTCTTAATCTCCAGTCATTGTCAAACTTGCATTGTCCAGTGAACAACAATGACAATCATCATTGAGATTGTGGATATGCAAACTATAATTATCTTCAGCAGCCCACCTATCACACCATCAGCTTGATATTTACCTAGGTACCTACCTACATGCCCAATGACAATGCATGCATTCAATATTGATATGGAGGGGACGAATGGTCTAGTGGTAAGATGCTCGTCTCACAATCCAAAGATTGTGGGTTCGAGTCTCACCTGTCGCTACTCTTCGCCCGCGACCAATCGGCGTGAGAGATTGGCGACGCTATATGACTCAACGGTCGACGTGTCGTAAAAACCCAATAACCAACCAACCAATATTGATACGGGGAAAAACGAGAGCCATGTGTGGGCAAATCTGCCAGCTTATGATACCATGACAGAGAAAAGTCAGCAAGAAGCTGCATGGCCACTGCATTGTAATTGGTATTCCTAAAAGAATAAAAAAGAAAGCTATGGCTCACATGACTTTTAAGGAAACCTTATAGTCATACAAGACCAATGCTATACAAGAAATAGCCTTGACAAGACCAATGTCTCGTACGCCGCAAACACACCATTATTAAACGCCGCAAAAATACCATTATTTTAAAAGGTACACCAAAGTTCGCCTTGAAAGCTTGATGACGTCACAGGTTTTTATTCGTATATTGCAGAAATTGGTAGCCTCAGGCAAGTTTCAATTTCACTGCACATGGGTGGGGGAGTGATTTTTTTCAGGCGAACCGAACCACCGAGGTCATTTGCGCCACCTTTGAAGCGAGTACGCTACATGTCTGACTATAAAAGCGGGTGTTTGCGATCAAGGTGCAGGCATGTGGACGTTTACGTAACGGGAATTTTACGTTATAGTTTGTGTGATATTTTAGGCGCTGAAGGCGGGGCTTGGATGGGGACACCCCCCTAATGTCTAGATGGCAGGGGCGTCGATTTGTATCCTTTTGTGAGGGCCAGGGCCCCACCAATGTTGATCTTGGTCCCCCAATTTTGATTTGGGCCCCCCAAGAACATATGCTATTTTTATGCTGATAAAAAAGTTTAAGGAAAAAAGAAGAAAAACACCATGCTAGGTACATAGAAAATGTAGTTGATGTTAACCAGCACATTTTGTAAGGAAAAAAACAGATTTGGGTTAGATAGTGGACTGACTCTCCACCTTTTGCTACAAAATTCAAAATGGTGTGCACAAAAACCAATTGTCATTGTCAAACTTGCATACAATCCAGTCCCGTGAACAACAATCAGTTATCATTGAGAGTGTGGATGTACAAACTATAATTAACCTCAACAGCCCACTCATCACACTATCAGCTTGATATTTACCTGGTACCTAGGCACCTAGGTACATGCTGCAGAAAGACTTAGAAGAGCTTGTGAAGTGGTCCAAAAATGGCAACTTAAATTAAATTTTGATAAGTGCAAAATCATGCATGTATGAGGGGCGTCGATTTGTATCCTTTTATGGGGGCTATGGCCCCACCAATGTTGATCTTGCCCCCCCATGTTGATTTGGGCCCCCCAATAACCTATGCTATTTTATGCTGATAAGAAAGCTAAAGGGAAAAAATGAAAAACACCATGCTAAGTAGAAACATTGATGTTAACCAGCACATTTTGTACTGAATAGAAACAGATTTGGATTAGATAGTGGACTGACTCTCCACCTTTTGCTGAAAAATGTAAAATTGTGTGCAAAAACAAACAAAATAGCTGGAATTCCCTCCACTGTGGAAGTACAGCTTACATCTTTCTGGGTTGGTTGGTTGGTTATTTGGGTTTACGGCCGCATTGACTGCGTTGGTCATACAGCGCCCATACAACTTTTCTTGTTCCCACCTTAAAGCACAATAATACCCAAAAGTGTCCGAGAACAAAATTTACAACCATGTTCACAAAAAATTTTTTTTTTTTCTCTCAAAATCAGCTTAGGTCAGGTTAGGCTCGGTTAGGTTTCTTTTTTAAGGTTGAGAATTTTCAGAAAATAAATTAAGTGACATTTAAATTTAGTTTATTTTTTGTTCTCAAAAGATAGGTTAGGGTAGGCTAGGTTAGGTTTTGTTGTATTAACACAAAAGCATCGATGTTTATGCTATGCTACCGAACTCAAAGCCCTTTTTGACATTATTTTGCTCAAAACCTGAAAAGTAAGCACAGAAAATAAGTGGGTCCAATCATCTTAGTCACCTTCATAAACATGGTATTCTGCATATTTGTTCTTTGTTTTAAAGGAAAAAAAGAACACCTTAGACTGCAAGGTTACCACATGATTTGCAATTTTTTTGGGAAACTTTTTTGGAATTAAAAAAAAAAAAGTTTTCCAACTTGAAAAGCCTAAACTAACCTAACTTAACCAAACCTAACCCATTTGCTTGCTATATATGGAGGCAAATGTGTGTAAAAACTTGCCTTGTTACCACCTTAAAGCACAATACTACCGATTTGGCTAGGTTAGGCTAGTTTAATTGTTTACCTTGGAAAAATTGTTCAATCATTTTCAAAAATAAAATAAAATCGGAAATTTTCCTTCAAAAGCAGCTGACATTAGGTTCGGGTAAGTTAGGTTCGGTTGTTCAATTTATAAAATTTTCAGAGTATATATTGCTGAATTTTTGTTTCTATTTTTTTATCCAAAGCAGAGGTGTCGATTTGTATCGATAGACAATAGCGCGCATTAAATGTCACAAATCGTGATGGGCGTTCCTCAGAACATCCAACATCGTAACATCCAACGAAAAAATTCCAGTTAAAGAAATTCCAGTGCCTAAAGTCTAAATTTGAGGTTACAGTGACAAATGTGACGGAGGTAAGACATTTGTGGTGCAATTGCGCGCAGTGTTTAATCCGGAGGCCAATCTCATGTGACGTCGTACTGATTCGTTTTTTGTACTTCGCACATTCCTATGTATCTGCGGATTGGTGTGATTTTAAATAGTGAATAAATAGCTTGCTGATATTTAATTCCCAAAGGAACAGTAGTTGAAGAAGTTGGCAGGTAAGCTTGAAAAAGTCCAGTCCATGCTTTTTTTTATTTGTGCTCAGGGTTTCCATGTTAATATCACATAACTACCACGTTTGTCTTCAAGAAGAGCTGCTTTTAGTTTACTGTTATTAATATTTTCATTCCACTGCTCTTAGTGCCCTTTCTGCCCAGGATTGGGGCACCTAGTGTTGCATTTCCGTCCAGGGGTTGGCACACCTTTTGGTAAATTTACAGCTTAAGGTAATTTCTGATTAATTTTTTTTCCATGCAATGTTTAGGAAGGTGATGAACATGATGTTACTGCTCATTTTGGTAAATTTGTGTTTTAAGATGTTTTATGAATTCGTGGAATGTATCATTTCAACGCAGTGTTTATGAATGTGACTCAGATGATGGGACCACTCATTTTCTATACAAATGCCTACATTTCAGGTTGTGAGCAAAATCACACCAACAAAAAGCTTTGAATTAGGTGACATAGGGTAAGGTATTTTTTTTAAATAAAAAAAATGCAACATAACCTAACCTAACCTAGCTTAACCTCCCCTTGGAGAAAAAGAAAACCAAAACATCAAGTTGTAAAAATTTCAAGCAATGTATTTTTTTTACAATTAAAAAATGTAACCCAACTTAACCTAATCTAACATAAGCTGCTTTTAAAGAAAAAAAGATATATTTCTTTCAAATTTTGGAACAATTTTTGCAAAAAATGTCGAACTTGCATGCGAACACTTATGCAAAAATGCGAACACTTAAACTAATCTAACATCACCAAACATAGCCCATTTGTTTGCTTTATCGAGGCAAATGTGTAACAACTTGCCTTGTTACCACCTTAAAGCACAATAATTCTGGTTAGATTAGGTTGGGTTAGGTTTTTTCATTTGTAAAATTTCAAGAAAATAAATTGGTAGATATTTTTCCAATCTTGTTTTTATAGTTGTTTTCTCCAAGGTCAGGTTAGGCTAGGTTACGTTAAGTTATGTTGAATTTTTAATGTATTTCTTTTCATTGCTATGTTACCTAACTCAAAGCCCATTTTTAATGTTATTTTGCTCACAACCTGGAAAGTAAGCATTTGCACAGAAACTGAGTTGTGCCATCAGCTTAGTGACATTCATAAACATTGCATTGGAAATTTAAATAAAAAATATTAATGAAACACATAAAAGGAGAAATGTAATGTCCTTTCCTCTGCAAATGCATGCCTTTCAATTGGGAGTAAAAAATAACACCAAAAAAGGGTGTGGAGTAAGGAAATATAGCATGCAAATAATGTTCAAGATGTATGATAACCTTACCTAACATAGTTCAACTTCCCATACAAGAAATTAATTGTTGTTAATTTAAATTTTCGAGGCATTTTCTCAACTATTTTAAACTTAAAAAACCTAACCTAAACTTACAACAAAAGCCTAACCTAACCTGACAAACCTAACCCCTTTGTATGCTTCATGGAGGTAAAATGTGTGTAAAACTTGTCTTGTGGTTACCTTAAACTGTGATAATACCTGGCTTTTTGGGTAATTTTTCTGCTCATGGTACTCTCCGATTTCTTTGAATTTCTTTTTTAATGCAGTGTTTATTAATGTGCTGAACATGATGTAACCGCTCATTTCCTCTGCAGATGCACACTTTTCAATTGTGAGGAAAAATAACATGGAAAAGGGGGCTTGGATTTGAGTAATATAGGATGAAAAATATTGTTCAGATATAAAAAAGATGTAACATGACCTAACCTAACTTAGCCTAGACTTCCATGCAATAAATTATTATTTTATGCCCAACTCTCCCCCCCCCCAAAAAAAAATTGTTCTAAAACATTTTCAACTTCAAAAGTCTAACATAACCTAATCTAGCCTGAACCGTTTTTGAAGATTTTTTTTCATTTACTAACTTGCAACAAAAGCCTAACGCAACTAGGCAAAACCTAGCTCCTTTGAATGATTCGTGGAGGTAAAATGGGTGTAAAACCTGTCTTGTGGTTACCTTAGACTGCAATAATATCTCTTTTTGTGCTACCTGGTGCACGTGATGAACCTCCATCTGCATGCTGCATGAGAGCATTGCACTTATTGCTTCACAAAGAACAATAACATGTTGAAAGTACTATATTTTCAGGAATGGAATCCTGTGCTGATAACATTTTCTGAGTAATAAATTTGCAGATCAGATCTACATCATTTGTGTTAATGAATATGAGAAATTCATAGAAATGCATACACCGGTTTGTGGACAAGAAGTTATTCTCATGATTTCTGATGTATTGGAAAATGACAAATTTTCATGATGGAAGCAGGCGAAGTTAAAGTACCTATATCTCAATAAGTGGTCAGTTCACTAACAAGACAGCAAATTCACTCAAATAGCACTCAAAATGCCAGGCGGCCCACTCTTATTGCAAGTTTAAAATCGATGACAGTGCTTTCTTGAATCATGTTTAAAGCACATGAAGGAAATGTATTGCTGACACTTGTTAGGAACTGATGTGTGTAACGTTAAGTAACTTTTCTAATGTCCTGATGTTTGTACACAAAATATAGCTCACCATTCTAAATAGCATGGGAAGTATGATGCCATATATCATGAGTAATTTATGGTCAAACTGTTATGCAGCAGATTCCCTGCATTGTTACTTAGTTATTTGGGCTTTAGGGCACAGACCATGTTGATCACATAGCTCCCTGCATTGTTGTTAACTGATATATCAGTATGTTTGCAAATTCACTTATGAGTGAATCCATGCCATTCTCACTGGGGTATAAAAGCTACATTATAACATTGCTTCTACAATGCATATAACAGAAACCCATCTCGATTGTCCTACTCACTCAGGACACCATAGAAGTCAATGAAGCCAATGAAAACCATAGAAGTCAATGAAAATGTTACTTCATCCCCTGCATTGTTAATGGAAACAAGTCTCTTGAACCATATGTTATGTCCTTCACAGTGTTGCTCCATCCACCTCCAACTTCAACCCTGACCAAACTTCAGGAGCTCATCCATCTCCAAAGCAGTCTGTTGAAGAAGATATGTATTGCAGCATAACTACTGTGACCGGAATTCCATGGTATCCATGTTGCCTTACAATCCATCCTTGCTGATCCATGTAGCAGATGTTTGACTTTCCTCAAACTGTCTGGATAACTGGGGAGTTGAAATCACATGTGAGTGATGAAACAGATGAACTATTCCTGGATTCTTATGTTGCATCATTGCATGGCACAGTGACATACCGAATGGGGAGGGGGAATTGTGGGCAGTTGCCTCACCCCCCCCCCATCCTGATAGGTTGTGGGGCCCCCAAGAATCCGCCGAGCTTAGAAAAAAAATGCGCTATGCTCCCTAAAAATTTCACTCGGTCCACCAAAAATGGCACCGAGGCTCAGAAAAATCACATTGGGGGCCCCCAAACGTAGCGCAGGGGCCCCGATAATGACGCTGGGGCCTCAAAAGTTTGCACCTGGGCCCCTGAAAATCACGTTGGGGCCGCAAACAAGTCGTGCCGGGATTCAAGAAAATCACGACGGGGGCCACAAACGGTCGGGCCGGGGCCTCCTGAAAATCACGCCGAGACCGGGGTACTAAAAATTATCACCCGGGCACCTGAAAATCACGCCAGAGGCCTGACAGGTCCCACCGGGGCTCTAAAAGTCTCGTTGAGATCACCCAACAAATGAAGCCGGGTAAATGAAAAACAGTCCGGACACGGAAAATCAATCTGGGATCTCAACCATAGCTCCAAAAGCCCACAAAACTTGTTGGGCCCCCACAAACGTGTCGTAGCCACCGCAAGGATCACAACAAGTGACGACGGGGCCCGAAAAAATCGCACTTAGACAAAAAAAAATCACGCCGCTTCTCTTGAAAATCTCACTGGGGCCAAAACGTCGTGCCGGAGCCCCACAAGTTGCAGCTGGCTTCCCAAGTACCAATATATACCCGGAATGTCACCTTGCGGACGGAAAAATTGCGTCAAGGATCCACAAAACAAGAAGTCGGACGCCGGAAAATAAACCTGTTTGGGCACCGGAAAAAACGCACCGAGAGCCAGAAGAATCGTACCGGGTTCCAAAAATAGCCTGCAGGGGGCTTATAAAATAGACTTCATCACAAACACCACAAGGAGACTCCATCAAATCGACCAGAACATCGGAATTAAGAATGGGTCCCGAAAGAAAATTATCCGAAGGGCCTTTCTACTCTCGATCGTGCAATCTGCGGAAAAAAACACGTTGAGCAGCCGCAGTGGCGTACTAAAGGGAAAAATTCCCCTCCCTAACGTTAGGCACCAAGGAAATACTTTAACCCATCGTCATCACCGTTCAGGTCTGCTGTGCTCTGATGCTTCATCAATGCCGGTGTGTTTTAGCCTGCATCTGATCGCTGAAGTATTTTTATTTAAGCCGGTGTGTGTTTGTTGGTGTGTGGAGTGAGGAGGAGAGTAACAGTGACGGTGACCGTGACGGTGACGATAGATCCGAGCCTACTATATGGCACTGCAGTCGCATGCTATTACTCAGAGTTGTTATGTTGGTGAGTTCGAGTCTCACCTGTCGCTACTCTTCGCCCGCGACCAATCGGCGTGAGAGATTGGCGACGCTATATGACACAACGGTCGACGTGTCGTAGAACCAATAACGTACCAAGAGTTGTGATGTTGACATTTACTAAGCACTGCTCTTTTAATTATGTGACTTCACCAGTTAGTGGACGATTTTCCCCGTTGGTGAAGATGCTGAATAAACATAAACATACACATCGTCGAATAAAAATCAGAACTTCTGAGATCTGAAAATATAGTGGGCTAAATCCGATGAGTTTTTTTTTGGGGGGGGGGGGGTCTAGTGCGTTGGCACTTCGGCCCCCCCGCAATGTTTTTCAAAAATCGACACACCCTGTCACCACCACACCACCGGGTCACAGTTCGCTCCGAGCCATTCCCACCTGAGCAAAGTCGAACAGGGTTAGCATGCCTTCAACGGGACCATGCTCACGACTCGCCGTCGGACCGTTGTCGGACTGCTTTGAGACCACAGTCGGACCGCTGTCCGGCCACCGTCAGACCGCTGTCGCGCTGATGTAGGACCGTCGTCGGGCCGCTGTTGGGCTGCTGTCAGGCCTCAGTTGAAACGCTGTGGGGCCGCCGTCGGACCGCTGCTTGAATCACTGTTGGGCGTCAGTCGAACTGCTGTCCCGCTACTGTCGGGCCGTCGTCGGACTGCTTGTTCGGCCGCCGTTGGGTCACCGTCGCAGTGGGCGACTGTCCGTCCCGTAATTGCAGTTATCCTGCATGACCCCCTGTCCTGCCTGGTCCGGTGGGGACAGAGCAGACACTCCCCGGCCACTTCAGAGCTCGAGAATGTCTGCAAGCGCCGGGATACAGGAAGTCATGCGTCGTCGGGCGTCCAGGATACCTCGTGTCTCCTACTTAGGTTCTCTTGTCTTCGTGGAGAAACAGAGCTGAGAGACTTCCCTCTTGTCTTCTACCAGACCTCTTGTCATCGTGCGGACACATGAACGGGATATATCCCTCTTGTTTCTTACCTTTCCCTTGCCCCCCACGGGCTTCCATGGCTGGGAGACTTCCCTATTGTCCCCTACCAAGACCTCTTTCTTGCAGCCTTGCTTTCTCGGGCACGTCCATGGCCTGGGGATCACCGTCCTTCGTTTTTGTTTTGCTTAACTGCACGAACCAACGTTCCTGTGGCTATAGCGACCTGTGAGCACCACCCGACTGAACATGCCAGTAGGGAAAACAAGGGAGGTGAGTCGCCGCCACCGCCGCCACCGCCGCCGCGCGGTCTCAAGAACCTCGGCAACACGTGCTACATCAATGCTTACTGCAGGCGCTCTTCCACTCAGAGTTCAGCCATGATGTAATGACGTCACGGCCCAGTCAGTGCCAGCGCCACCTGGCGGCGCTACAGAGGGCGTTCGCGATCTTGGCCTTCTCGGAGCGGCCCCGTCCGCCTTTATACGCTTCGCACTGCCGCCCTGGTTCGAGGCAGTCAGTCAGCAAGACTGTTCAGAATTGCTCAGGTATCTTTTTGACGCGCTTCACAAAGAGGTGTCCATGGCTCCTGGCGACTCTAAACCACAACCGCAAGCGTCCTCGAAAGCCTCCCAGTCGTGCCTGACTATCTGTCGCCTCACCCTCGTACAAACTCAACCTCGTGACGTAGGTGTCTGACCTGCTGGAGCAGTGTCTAGTGGCTGTCCGGTAAGAATCGGTACCACTACGAGAAGTGCGCTGAGCTGCGCGACACTGACCGGGATCTGCAACTGCTGCAACTGCTGCAGCTGCAACTGCTGGAATGACCGCACCACCTCGTCATCTCGCTGGTGCGCCTCTTCTTCAAACGTAGCACGGGTGCGCGTCGCAAAGTGCTGACTCGCGTGGCGCTGACGGAGCGACTGTTGGTGCCAGTGCGCGGTGGGCCGGCCTTCCAGTTCAGACTGTACGGTGGTGCACTGCGGCGGCTCGCTGGACGCCGGCCACTACTACTGCGTGACGCGGCCACCCGACGCAACCGGCTCGAAAGTAGCACCTTCTGTCTGGTGTCGACTCGACGACACCTACGTCACGCCGCTGGATGCCGGTCACCTGGGCGCCTGGGGCAGCGGAGGCGCCGGCGCGAAAACCGACACGTCATGCATGCTCTTCTACCGAAGGTGCGACAGCGATGCGGTGCGCCCGCCACCGTCGCGACACGAGCAGCTGCCGGCGTCGCTGCTGCTCGAGGTGCAAAACGACAACGAGACGTATCGGCTGGGCGGTCAGCCATGGGGCCCAGCAGATTTTCGTGGTTACGTTATATCCGATGGATATAAAGGAGATGCATGTGGCCGTGCGAGGCACGTGGCGAGCCAGATCTGCGTTTCTTTAACATTCTTCCGATACCAGGTGGGTCTCCCGTTACAAGACTCTCCTTTGGACACGGGTGAGGGTATGTTCATTGTAACATCGTATATACATGATAGCATGCGCTTCTTCCAAGTTATATATTTCACGAGTGTAGTCAATGAATCGGAAATCCTACCTTACAATCTACCCACCCCACCCCCTTTGCGTACGCACGTACAAACACATCCGTTCACGGGTTATGCTCCTGCTCCGGGGCCAAACCTCTTCGCCTCGCCTACACACCTGCCATCCACTGTACGCCCATCTGGCGCTAATGATTCCCTCCCATTCATTGGATCCTTCCCACACCACGTATAATTAGCGCCTCCATCTGCTCACCGGGGCCATTCCGATTTGCTGTAGCCAGTGATGAGCGGACGCCAAGTGATGGTCATAGGTGAATTGTCCATCGCCAACTGGGCTTGGTTCATTCACATTTCCGCGCTGTCAGTTTAGCTTCCGCGGTCTGGCAGGAGTGGCCGTGTCGATCCGCACGCGAGCGAACGTTCAGTCAGCCACTATCACTGCACTGAACAGCTCGCGACCGACTTCTGAACGATTTCGTCGAATGTGAGAGCTTCCCGGCGGTTCCGTCAAATGTGTGACCGACTGCCTGTCGTAGCGGTATTTATATCCACCCACCACGGGTGCGATCAGCGTCAGGTGAACGTCATTTTGTTTTCTTCCTCTGTTGCTGGTAGCATGGCCGGTGACCGTTGGTGGCCACTGGTGACTGCTAGTGACGGTTGGTAACTGCTGACCGTTGATTGGCAGTTGGCAGTTCCGGCTGCCCAGAGAAGTGGCTGCTTCTGTGCCACTGGGTCAGGTTGATACCCTGTGGTCGGCGCCGTGCAGGGGTGCACAAACCTGGCAACTCGCCTACCAGCGTAGGTGACAGATATTGGCTGAAACTGTGCCGTTGTTGTGACAGGTAATCATTATTCGAAGAAGGAAAAGTATTCACCACATAAAGAAGATATATCACTTCAGGAAAGACATTTTAGCGCAAAAATATTTGATGTACCGTTTATTTTTGGTTATTTCACAAACTATTCGCTTATATTTCGGTAAGTTATCACTGCAATTTCGGAACAAGACATTTGGCAGCGCTAAATCTTTTGGAACAGATCTCGGTGCACAATATCGGCTGCACGCGGCCGGCTCCATTAGGCTGAACCATGGCGCAGCAGGCTGTCACAGATACGCCATGACAGTTGATAGGGTTCGATTGCGGTGCAACTCCCAAGCGTTTGTATAGGAAACGACGTACGACGGTTTCGAAATGTGACAGATTTATGGGTTCCAATGCTTGTAGGTGACATTCTTGACGTTTTGTGCACCTCTGGCGCCGTGGCCCGAGCGGCATGTGACGGCCGTACCGTATGAGATTGTTTGTTCTACATCGTCCTGTATGTGCTTGACACAGCTTTCTCTTCCGGTCGGCTGTGGCGAGCCGTCTGGCGGGCTGGTCAGGCCCGCGGACTCCATGACTCCGGCCCGCTGGTCCATTACAAAATGTAATCCGTCTTACAAATATACTAGATCAAAGAAGAAATTTTGATATTTTCACCACGTAAAACCAGTAATTTTCGGCGTGCTTCACTCGCGAAAACCGATCTCTGTTTCTTCACATTTCTTTTGTCGGCCCCCTTAAGAAAATCCTGGCTGCGCCACTGAAAGTCGGATACTTAGCCGGAGGCTGAAACGACTGTCGAGGACGGCTGAACTTCAAAGCATCGCTGCAGTATCGGCCTAATCTGATCCTCAATATGGTGACCATTGACTTAACCTCCAGTAACAGCTGAGCGCCTCTGTAAGCTTATGGGCATGATAATCAGCACATCCAAGAACACGTTTGCCAATTTCTAAGGAAATATGAGTAGTCTGACGTCGGTGACCTCTGATCTTTGATCTCAAATACCACTATTTATGAGCGCCTTCTTAGTTTTTGTGCTCACGATGATCTGTTGTACATCAGGTGCTACCGGTATCACTGGGGGATCTAGCCCACCGGTTTGGGGGGGTCAACTTTCGGTTTTCGGCGTCAGTCCCCCCTCCCCTTCCCCAGTGGCGTACCTAGGAATAGCATCAGGGAAGCGGCGAACGGATTTGGAGGGTGCCCATTCTCCCACTATTTTTAGTTAAAAGCATCGGATTTCGACCACTATTTGGCAAAGGGGCCCATTTTATAAAATAATAATTAATGACAACATAATTTCCTGTGTAGGGGCTATAGCTTACCTGCACCGTTTCTAAGTTACCGGATTTTTGTTCTTGTTTACCAAAACGTTCACGTTCATGTTCAACGTCTTGTACCACGTCAACGTTCGTGCACGTGTACATACTGGTGGATCCGATTTTGTCAACTCTTGCTGTAAGCAGAACTTGAACAGCATGGAACCCTCGATGTGTGTCAGAATCTACTATACTACCATATTGGCCTCCAAACAATTGTTAAGAAATACCTTTAAAATTGGAGATTCTTTCATTCAAACGCTATTTTTTTTTAACCTCGGCAAAGGTTACTGCATTCTAATTTAATTTACTTCTGTTGGTTTCGGGGGGGGAAGACACTATGGCCCCCCTTTTAAGCGCTTCGGGGGGCCATGGCCGGAATGGCCCCTCCCTGGATCCGCTAGTGACCGGTATTACCTGTGTATCAATGTTTAGACAAATCCGAGTAGGTTGCCCGACCTCGGTGACCTCTAACATTCAACCTGAAATAACTCAGCTGTTCATAGATGCCTCGCCTAGTTTTTACGCGTATAATGATAAGCTCGCTGATTGTTACCTATATACCTATTTCAAAGGAAATCAGAGTAGTCAAATATTTCTGGATATATAGCGAATATCAAGCGGAATATGAATTGTACTTAGTGTTAAACATACCTTTCGTGTATTTTATCGGTGTGTTTATTTGGCGCATGGCGTAGGTGGGTATTGGTGCCGTGACACCATTGTCCAAGGAACATATTATTGCCAACTGGGTAGTTCTAACGTCCATCAAGTTAGAACGTGTAGTTCGAGCAATGTTGTGGGCTGTGAGCTTGTTATCACATGTTCACTTATAGTAGGAGAGCATCGTTTTGAGTAAGTAGGTAGGTAGGTATATTGTGTTATTTTCTACAGACAAAAATCGCATTTCACACGGCTAGAAATCTCTCACAAAGCCATGGTGGTTCGATTGCTTATTTAGTAGACTAATAAGTTAGTAACGACATGTTAGTTAGTGGGCGCTGTATAACCTAGGCAGTTGATTCGCCCCTAAACCCCAATAACAACATGTTAGTTAGTAGCCATGTTCATAATGGGCACTATACGACCTGTTGTTATTGGTTTTACGACACGTCGACCGTTGAGTCATATAGCGTCGCCAATCTCTCACGCCGATTGGTCGCGGGCGAAGAGCAGCGACAGGTGAGACTCGAACCCACAATCTTTCGATTGTGAGACGAGCATCTTACCCTAGACCACTCGTCCCCGGCACTATACGACCAGTGCAGTTGATGTGCCCAAAACACAAATAGCTAACTAGGTAACTACCTATGTTGGTACCTACCTAGGAACACTTCAATTGCGATTTGCGAATCCCATGACAAAATATAATAAGTGAAGTAGGGGAAGAAGGGGAGGAGATATCTGAACACGTTCTGTTTCTGGAACACCTACCTTTGGATGTCTCCCACATCATGTTCAGCCATAAATAACAAAAAGATGGTGATATTCATAAATGACAGGCTAGTCTCTACCAAAATATGAAGGTCTGATTGCATTGTTCAGTAAATTTTTGATAAAAGGTGTTTTTTTTAATTTTGAGAAAAAAAAAATCAGAATATGATGTTTATGAACATGACTCTCACCTGGTTCTCTCACCTGGTTGGCTCCCCATATACTCAAGCATCACTCACCCAGAGATGAGTTCTGTGCCCGATGAGGGGAGCCCGTATCTGCAGGTACGCCAGTCCCCTAGATTAAGGAAAATATTGTTATCAGATAGTCAGGGCAAGACACAGGAACTGGAAAGTGTACCTTAAGCAGAATTTGTATGCTTAGAATAGCCACTACATTCTGCTAATATGTTGCTGTCAGTCAAGATTTCTGAAAAAGAAAATATAGAGATTAAATACAGAGATTGAATACAGAGATTTAGTATAGAGATTGAATGTAGATATATAGATATCTCTATATTCTGAATATAGAGAAGTTAAGCTACTCGTCATGTTTGATTAGTATATTATCATGGTTAATCTATTCAATATATTCATGCAACAGTGTGCAGAGATTTGAGTGCAATGCAGCTTTAAATGCACCCAGGTCCGTTAAGGATACTACATCATCAGGCAATGAGTTCCAAGTGGCACAACATCTGAGGCTAAAAAATATATTCCTACAATCCACTGATGCACGCCTATGAGCCAATTTCAGTGAGTGTCCACGTGTGTTCACCAATGGTGCCAGCACAAACATGTCAGGGATCTTAATGGCAGAATGACCATGAAAAATCTTCCAACATTTGATAATGTCTGCTCGAATCAATCTACCTTTCACCGAGTACAGACCTAGTTTCCGTAATCTGGCACCATAATCCAGACCTTCCATCCCCTCTATGTTTTGTGTCCACCTTCTCTGTACTGATTCTATTTGCCTTAGATCACCTATGTAACCTGTATTCCAAACACACCATGCAAACTCCAAATACGCCTGACATGAGTAATGTATAGGGTTTTCATAAAGTCAGGAGAACAACATAAAGTAGAACTTAGTAGGTTGCTGGCCAGACTTCCAGCTTTCTGTACTATACCAGCAATGTGTTGATGGAAACAAAAGTTTTTATCTACTGTGATGCCTAGGTCAGTATGCATCTCAACAAAGCTTACCTGGAATCCATCTAGGTAATAATGTGCATAAGGGCCAATATTTTTCTAGTCATATGAGCCACAGTGTGCTTTGAGAACTGCACATTTCCTGGAGTTCATTGCTAGTCTCCATGACTTGGCAGTACTAACCAGTGCATCAATGTCTTTTTGGCCTTGTGAAATGCCAGCCAGCAGGTCTGTGACAGATTTGTACTTCAGTTTCATGTATATCTTTAGGTCATCTGCAAAAACCTTGAACTGGGAGTGCGTACCATGAGGTACATAATTCACATAAATCAAGAATAACACAGGACCTAGTATAGAGCCCTGAAGTACTCCACTTAGAACATTCTTTGGTTTGATGGAAGAGCCAGAGACAAGCACTTTCATTTCCCTCCTGCAGTGAAAACTTTAGATTCAGGTGAGGATTATTTCTGAAATTCCCAGAGCTCTCAATTTGTTAGTAGCAGCACATGATTAACAACATCAAAATCCTTTGAAAAATCCAAGAAAATTACATCCACCATATAGCCCTCATCTAGCCGGGTAGAGACAGTCTCATATGTTAGCAGTAGTTGATCATCTACGGAACGTCCACAACGGAACCCAAATTGTCCTTGGTCCAGCAAGTGATGGACCTCCAAATATTCTGTGAGCTTCTCAACAAATACATGTTCCAGAATTTTACATGGGACAGAAGTAAGACTCACTGGGTGACATTTTAGTGGATCATGCCTCATACCCTTTTAAAAAATGGTGATAACTTGTGAAGTTTTCCAACTATCAGGAAGACTTCCAGTAGAAAGAGATGAGTTAGACATGAAAAATGGTTTTACAAGCTCCTCACTGCAAGATACAATTAACTGAGGGTGGACCCCATCAGAGCCCATGCTGGAGGATCCATCAACCTGACTCAAAATTCTGAGCACATCAGCTTCAGTAATATCAATGCTCTGCAGCACTGTTTCTGTAGTTTGGTGTGGGGCTGAGTTTGCTAGTCTACCTTTGCAGTATACTGAGGAAAATGCCCCTGCAAATATCTCAGCCATTTCTTGGCAGTCACTTGTTAGTCCATCAGTTGGTTTCCCCCTCAATGGCCACAGGGATGTTCTGCCAATTTTCTGATGTCATATGTAAGAATGAAATTCCTTGGAAGATGGTTTGTGAATTAATGACAATTCATACTTGATCTGGGAGTGAATACTAAAGTTAGGGACTAAGCATGTGTAAAATGTGTTTGATGCAACCAACATGACACAGGTAGATATACATGTTCCAACTTGTAAAATTATACATAATACTCCATTATGTGAATGGGGCCACATTAGCTCCGTTGGTAGAGCATCAGACTCTTGATTGCAAAATTGTGGGTCGAATCTCGCAACTGACAGCATTTACCGAGTCCACCTGCGACCAATCAGAGTGAGAGGTTGGCGATACTACATAATCTAGGGGATGAATGTGTTGTAAATGAACCCAAGGTTCTTCTTCCATTATGTGAACATAACCCACCATTGGTTATTTTCAAGATTGCCTTTTAATCCCAATATATAGCTGTATATATACTGTATGCATGTGTTCATTCACTTTATTGGGTAACATTGTAGAGCACTTAGCATAGAGTAACATTCTTTATGTGCTGATGCATATAGTGTGTTCCATCATTGCTTATAATAGTATTGGCAGGCAACATATTGATAGAGATAGGATAGAGATTCATACAGTATAGTTTAATCAGATGATGACTGAAATAATGTGTTTCTATCCCAGAGGGTTAAACAAAAGTCATACATATTGCTATTTTAGTTGCATTTTTGCAGCACAAGCACTGAAATGACTGTGTTAACAAAAGTGAAGGTGAGCAAGAAAGAAGATGAACCAGCCCAGACACACCTAGTTGGAGGAAATGCCCCTGAGGATGTGGAGAGAATGGTGAGTTGTTCCTGGTATGCCCTTCGCTGCCTTTGTGCAATGAGAAAGAGTCTTATGTTGGTTGTGGCTTTGTTGCAGTTGCAGCTTTTCAACTTTAATTTACATGTGAAATACCTAACATGGTCAATGACTTCATTAGGACTGTGTGTGGGAATAAATGTTAATTTTCTGGAACATCCCATGCCAATTTATGAAAATGGTATGATCACTGATGTTGGACTGTTGTATGAGCTAAATTTGAAGTTTGCTCTGGCTAGAATTGACTTGGAAGTTCACCTTGCAACCCTTCCCAAGCTTAGTCCTTTGCAAGAGGATGCACAAATTCCTTTAAATGCTAATGTAGGGTTGTGCTACCATGTGGATTAGCCAAGTGTCCTTCCATTTCTATAATTGACCTAAAATTAGAGTGGCATATTAAAAAAGTATCAGTGCAATAGTTTGGCTGCATTTACATCCATAATCATTGTACATTACCCTCGTCTGTCATTGCTGTGAGTTTATTTCATATAATTTGCATATAAAATGCACTGCAAGGCTTCTTTGATGGATTGTTTCATTGGTTGTATTGTTTGTTCTGCTATTTATGGTTTGTTTTGCATGCTGATGAAATTTTTCCTGATACTCCTGAAGTTCATGGGAAATGTTCACTATGCTACACAGGTTAACCTAATGTCACAGATTGACCTACTGATTCATTCTGCACAGATGTGTATGCCTGTTTGTGATGATGTGTCATTGACTTAATGAAGTTTGATTATGTATGCCCATGTGGACTTCAAGTGGGACAGCAACAATGTATGTGAATCAGATAGTTCATGCACCATATGCATGTGATTTCAAGCAGGCAGTGTTTGTTGCATTCATCTGTGCTAGTGGCCATGTATGTTAGCTTCATCTGTGTCAGTGGTTGTATTTGTGCAGCTTTCATTGACATCAATGTCAGTGTGAGCCCTTTATCAGGTCAGTGGCTGTATTTATGCGATCTGGTGTGTCAGTGGCCATATTGGAAGCCTTAGTGGGTCAGTGAGCATCTATTTGTCGCATTCGCCAGTATGTTGTGGCAAGCAGACTACAATGGAATGCAGTTCCAGTTGGTCCTTGTCTGGGTTTGATTGGGCTCCTGGTCTGCAGTGTCAGGTCTCACAGGGATCTTGAGCTGCAGAGTTGGGATTCGTAGGGCTCCTGAGTTGCAGAGTGGGGTCTTGGATGGTTCCTGAGCTGCAGAGTTAGGTTTCACAGGGCTCCTGAGCTGCAGAGTTGGGTTTTACAAGGCTCCTCAGCTGGAGAGTCGGGTTTCACAAAGTTCCTGAGCTGCAGAGAACGTTTCACAAGGTTCAGCACTGCTGAACGCTAGCCTTTGGGGTCGCCATTCTCCCCTTTCTGTTCAGGTTATTTCCTATGAAATACCATGAAGGTCCTTTGCCTCAGATAGTAAGAATAGTGACATTTACACAGTAAGGTGTGCATTGAAATGTCCGGTAGTGGTTCACAAACCTTCCAGAGTGATGGTATGACCATCGGGTCCGCCACTGGAACATTGTCAGTAGAGTGACATTCTGCCGGGGTGTGCTCCCAAGTGCAGGGATAAGATAGATGCCGACACTTCGTGACTGTGTGTCAGGGTGTGCCCTCCGGCGGAGGAGTAAGATAGACGCCGACGCTGTGTAACCGTGTGTCGGGGTGTGCTCCCAATGCAGAGATATGACAGATGCCAACACCGTGTGACCGTGTGTCGGGTGTGCTCCCAAGTGCAGGGATAATATAGATGCCGACACTGTGTGTTTGGGTGTGCCCTCAGGCAGAGGAGTAAGGTAAACGCCGACGATGTGTGACCTCGTGTTCCCTTAGGCGGAGGAGGACGAGGTGGATGCCAACGCTGTGCGGTACATGGTGCTGTCCCAGCGCGCCCGCCGGATCAACGGCTCCAGCATCTGTATGCTGACTGCTATCCTGCTCATCTCCTCACTATCGTTGCTCTGCGGACTGTTCTACTATCGCCAGACGCACAAGGCGGGTGCCCTCTACCACTGCGATACCTGGGAGCAAGTTGATTTTCAGGGCTCTTCTCCGTACTCCCGAATTCAATAGGCTATGGGCAGCAAACGCCCAAATGTGAAGGATAAAAGCAAAGACCTTGTGATGAATATCCTAATAGCTGGGGGACCAGGATATCTTGGCCTCAGTTTAAGGTTTCTTGGTCAGGTGCCTGCAATTAGCATGGCAAAGAATAAACCCTAGTGGTGGTAAGGAGAGTGGAGAAAGGAGGGTACATGATACACAGTTACATGTTCCTAAATTGGTGTTGACATGAATTGTTTCAAATTGGGTCCCATGTATTTAGACTAGATAGATAGAAATGCCAAACTAGCATGAATACATTTGAATGTTGTGGGTGTTATCCACGACAAATACCTGAGCAGTTTGAAATAAGATTTAAATCAGCCTAATGGGACTAGTTTTAGTCTTCCGTTAATTTACACTAGTTAAATTTCCAGCAGGATCGAGGTTCTGTCCAATGTCACATTGATTTTGTAGCAGTTGTTATACCAAGTGTAATATTTTGTCATTCTAAGAACGAATTGATGATTTAATGATTTAGTGTTTAATTGAATGAATGTCTGCATCATTTTCCTTTGGGATAAAGGCAAACAAATGTGCAGCAGTTAAAATTTGATATATTACAGTGGTACCTTCACAACTTATGCTGGTATTTACTGGTAATTTCCCATCAAATCATCCATGCATGTCCCACAGCTAACATAACCTTGGAGGTCTTTGACTGCTCTACTCTTCTCTAGTTCACACTGGGCTACCTATGCTGGCTTCAATAATGCTACTGCATTTTTTTTTTGATACTCAAGAGCAATCCCACATTAAGTACCAACCACTGTGTATCAGACTTGTGCTCGACTCAAATTTTTTTAATCGGCTCACATTTGACTCATAGATCTTGAGATCCGATTCAACTCATGATTCACAGCAGGTCAAAATTATTTGATTCGACTCAATTCAGACTCAGAGCTACAGAGATCCGATTCAACTCATGACTCAAACATAAATTTGAACTGATTCAGATCCGACTGAATGGTATCAGACTCATAAGCCATATGATTTGGTGTGCACTGCCATCTACATCTACATCTACATCTGCATCTGCATCTACATATACATATATATATACATCTACATATAAACATATAATATATAATATATATAATATATAATATATATAATATAATATATATAATATATATAATATATATAATATAATATATATAATATATATAATATAATAATAATAATAATAATATATATATATATATATATATATATATATATATATATATATATATATATATATATATATATATATATATATATATATATATATATATATATATATATATATATTACATCGGGGAAGAGGGGGGGGGTCCTGAACACTTTAGGCATTATGCAAGAAATAGCTCTACTGCTGCTTCTGTATGGCTGAACCAGTAATTGTACTGTGTTTACTGAACACAAAAATGAACAAGCTATCCATATTCAAACAGTTCCTTTCAATGAAAATCCTCTAACCACTTGCAAAGAGCAACTTTAAAACATGATTATTTTATAGCGGTGTGCCCTATCCTGAATATGAAAATGTTGTTGTTCAGGATTACCTCACTGTAGCTGTTGTGGTACAAGCTATTAGTAGCACTAAAAAATGCTGGTGTAATTGCAAAAAAAATTGGAAGTCACTTCCTTATGGTTTCCTAAAGCCAACTGCTCTTTGAAGCCTACAATGGTTCCTGTGAACTTCGCAACCTCTGTACACAAAGTATAGGTAGAATTATGTGATCAGACTTTCATGTTTTGGTAGCGACAGGTCCATCATTTATGAATACTGCCATCTTTTTGTTATTTATGCACTGAACATGATGTGGCAGACGACCAAAGGTAGGTGTTCAGAAAACAGAACATGTTCAGATATCCCCCTCTTCCCCAAAATGTGATGTGAAAACAGTTATTGCAAAAATGATTTATTCGACAGACAGTTTGATGTCTACGCATCTTCATCTGTGTCTAATTAAAGAAGGGAATTAGTATTTATTTAGATGCCAACGAAGATGCTCTAACATTGAAACATCTTGATCTGTTGAATATATTAGTTTTGCTAAAACTTTGGGTATAATTGGAGATCAAGGTAAATTTTGATCCTTTGGAATTTTTATTTTGAATGCATGGTATTTTAACGTAAAATATGACGATGCGACCACTCATTTTCCCTGCAAATGATAACTTTTCAGTTGGCAAAGAAATAAACAATCAAAATCTTCACTCTACAAATATAGCACATCGCGTATAATCAACCGTACCTGGTGTGTCATAGACGTGATAAAGAAGTTCAACACTTCATGCACTCGATTTAATACTCTTTTACATCGAAAACCGTATGTTTCTGCCTTAATTCGGTATATATTAGGTATATATCGCCTTGGGCACAGCCTCGACTCGATAGGCCTTGGGCACAGCTGTCCAATACATCCTCGAAGGTTTAATATGTATATTTACTAAGAAGGGAAGTGTGTTTAGTAAGGATATTTCCTAAATTTCTGGAAGTTTAATAGGTATTCTTACTAAAGTTACCTGTACAAAAGGTGGTTTTACAGCGGATTTTTGCTCCCAGGTCAAGTGGTCTCAGGAACAATATAGAGGGATAAGACCCGTAGTTAAATTATTTTCTTAGACTGATTATAGAAGTACTTGAACTTGAAGTGCTTATATCTTGGGAATTTTTCATTTTCCAAATGAATGAGTCAAATTCGTTGAAATCACATTAGAAAACACCAGAAAAACATGTTGAAAAAAAATGTGTGCCATTTTTACACAAATCCTGTAATTGTCGATGAAAAGAATCAACCTCAATATAGGCGTCACTCACTTGTTCTCTCATGATAACCTCTCCTCTATATATATAAGTTTGAGACATTGCTTAAATTACACAGGTCAGGACTTCGAGCAATCGTGCTCAAATCACCTGAACAAAACCTATACAATGCCACGCACTCCAAAATACTTGATATTTTCATCAATAAAGTTGAACATGTGTTGCTATAACAAGAACAATGCTATTTTTTTTCACAAAAAAGATCATACTTGTATTCCAGACTAAGTTTTAGGATATTACAGAAGACATATATAAACTGGTTAAAATATGTTACATCCAGTACACATTTCCTTCATATATAGGAGAAAAAAGTAATCTGCAGCCAAATTGATACCAAATGAACCAAATTACACAAATTGATACCATATATTTTTTTTAAACCTTCGGATGACGTCATGCAGGCTTGAAAGAAGACTTCTATCTACCTTCTAGTAAAGGTACCTTTGTTTGTTATTTGTCACACGTGCGTCTGATATGATATCAGACGCGCAGGTGACAAATAACAAGCCAACAGAAATGTATTCAGTGCAGATGCCAATTCCAGTGCAGGACAATGTCGGTTCCATATTCTTTTTCACAATTAAAACCGATTTGTGTTGTGCTCTGGCACTAGGATTGACTCGTGCATGATACTGATTGTGGATACCAAGCTTAACATTAATAATTATTTGTAGTTATTGTAATTGGTTTTTGGTAAATAACTTCAGTACTGGTACCCTTCATTCTTTACTCACTGGCAGATTAGAAGTTGACAATTGTATTGCTAAGCATGAATAATTATGCTGTGTTTTTACTCCCTACTTTGTGTCATGGCATAATATTCACACAGATACATGCTTCATATTATTTGTTCATAACATGCATTTGAGTTACAAGACTCAAATGACTCATTGTGATTCAAATGATTGACTCATGATTCAACTAATTTATTTTTAGAAAGATGTGATTCAACTCACGACTCAAAATATGTTTTGTGGAAAAGAATCGATTCAACTCTCGACTCATCCAAAAACGATTGATTCATGAGTTGATTCTTGATTCAACTCGAGTCGAGCACAAGTCTGCTGTGTATCAAAGGCTCTAACGACACGCTAAATATTGTTCCTAATGCGTCAGCACGCAAGGTATGAATTACGCAAAATATAAGCCCGTAATCTATGACGCAAAATGTCGACCAACAAGTCTTGACTGTCAAGATGTGGATTGCCGAAATCTAGCAACGTAGCTAACAAAATATTGGCCATGTTTTTTTGCATTTGTACCCCAACTTCCTGGCTGGCTACACAAGTCTGTTAACCTGCGCCACTGGGGTCAGTAGCCAAATGCTCCCCAGTTGGGGAGGGGCAGCTTCTTTCACTAGTTAACCTGACAAATTGGGGGCCGATTTCGTAGGTTTTGGTGGCGAACGACAGAGCTTAACAAGACGAGCTCAGATAAGTCAAATATATTGACCTGCCCCGCAGTGGGGTCAGCCTCGTTACCCGGCTGGCCAGGGAATTGGCGCTCCCTCGGGGTAACACAGCCGCCCCGGTAAGGGGTGTGGATACACGGAGGTGTTTCCGGGGACTCATGTAGTCTCCATCGTCCATCCATCTCTTCAAATTCCAGTATCCACCCCGTGCCAGCAACCCGTCGTATGTCTTTCATCCAACCCTACAACACCAACCCCTCCCTTATCACGAGCAGGTAGGCCAGTTTCCCCTGGTCTACCCGTCCGCTCAGTTTTATCGGGGTAGTCACGCCCCCTCGGCCCGTCCCCCGGGGTTGACGGAGTCCTGGAGGTTGAGGTCCCCCGTCGTACAGTGCTAGTTGCGACGGGGGACCAACACGCCTCTTTAGTCCCGATATCCCGGAGGGGCGGGCGGGCCCGTGGGGCCTCACGCGGGCCAAGTGGCTGGTCGCCTCGGGCCGGGGGCCTGGGGACTCCCCAGTGTCTGCCGGCCCGGCCGGCTGGGGTCAAGTGGTCGGCGGCGCTGGATCCCGGTCGGGGTGGTGAGTCTCTCTCTCCTGGCCGGGCGAAGGCGCCGCCCGCCCCGTATAGCTCCGCGGGCGCCTGGCGTCCTCCCGTCCGCGGGACTCAGGCGTCCCCCCAGTTGGGCCCCTACGTGGTGGGGTGCCCGAGGAGCGGAAACCAAACACACTATGGCAACTTCCAAAAAACATACCCTCCCTGGACCTCTCACCAAGGACCAGAACGCCGGCTTGCCTACCGTAAGCCGTAACACCTGCCCAACACCTGCAGAGGCCTATCGCCCTCAGTACCCACCGTCCAGCCCCGTGATCTCTAACAGCGCTAGCTCAGAATCTAGGCTTCCGTCGCCGCGTGTGTTGATCCTCAAGTCAACCGAACCTGGAAAAACGTTATCTGCACTCTCACCATTTGAACGGAAGCGGGGATGCGACCTGCTTGGCGACGTACTTCGATGCGAGAAATTGAGGGATGGAGCAATTGAAGTAGAATTTCGAAGGACTGAGGATGCGAGGAAAGCTATGTTATTAACTGAATTTAAGTACAGCGTACGAGAGCAGGGCAGGAGGCGCGATGTCACGGTACCTATTTTAGTTAAGCCACACAAGACAAAAAACTTCTCAAAGGGTGTTATAAACTGTTTTGATCTGAGGGACGTCTCTGATGCGGAAATTGTCGATGGCTTGTCTGAGTACGGTGTCGTGGAAGCTAGAAGGATCAAGGTGAGGCGCGGAAACGACCTACAAAGTACGAACAATGTTGTGTTAACTTTTAACTCCACAGACATGCCCGTTGCAGTGTATGTTGGTTACGTGAGGGTGAAGGTTCGCGTCTTCGTCCCGAACCCTATGCGGTGCTTTCGCTGCCAAAGGTACGGGCACACCACCCAGTATTGCCGTGGTCACCCGACTTGTGGTAGATGTGGCGCATCAGAACACGCCGGCGAAACTTGCGACACTGAAGAGCTGTGGTGTGTAAATTGTGGACAGGGGCAGACCCCGCATTCGGCCTACGACAGAGCCTGTCCAGTACATGTCAAAGAGAGAGAAATACTTGCACTGAAATGCACTAAACAGATATCGTATCGACAGGCGAGGGAGATCTATATGGACACCCACCCTACAATATCGTATGCAGCTAAAGTAAAAGGTACTCAACCTGCCACCACTCACCGGGAGCCTCCCAGTGCTCCCCAGCTTTTAGCTCAGCTTAGTGAGTTATTGCGATCATTTGGACTCGTGTGCACTTCCTTGCCGGATCAAGGCTTGGTCCCCAATACTCAAACGCCTCGCCTGCAGGAGGCAGATGCTGAAACATCCACAAAAACGCCTGAAGCACACGGTCGTGCCGCCGGGGCAGCCGTGATCCCCTCCACGATGGTGCCCGTGAAGCACCAACTGAAGACGCGGTACCTGAAACCCACCGCGTCACCTGTGCCCCCTGCCGTTGCGACAGGGACTACTCCGCCCATTGACCTCACTGGTCGGCGGGTAGGAGCGACCCCCGTTGGGACAGAGGTTGGTGCGTCCTCGCGTCATCCACCAGTGGAACCACCCAAGGACCGAGCTCCCGGGTTTGAAGTTTTATCTGGAGCTCCCGATCTCGGAGCTGCGGGTGGGGCAGCCCGGCACCACCCGCAAGGGACATCTACTGGTGCCAAGTCCAAGGGACCGTCGCCCCCAACGACACCCTCACCGGTGCCAGGGCGGCAGATGGGTCCACCTCTCACATCACCCAGGATTGGTGAGAATCGCACACCGAATTCTTCACCAGCAACCTCCAGTCGACCAGCGAAGCGACCACCTCCGTGGGAGGCGTCTCCCACGGAAGCCAGTATTCCGCGATCCCGACCGCGCAGTCGGCCGAGTTCTGTGGATGGTCGCGTCCGGGAGCCGCACAATCCGAGGATGGACGTTTAGCGCTATGTTCAGTAGAGCTTTGACAATACTTGGAGCGTCTGTCTGTGTCTGGATGAAGATTTGAACAGAGCTGCAATATTCCTTCTAGTGAAACTAAATGTTTCCCAAACAGTCCTTTTTACAATGGAACTGCAGAGGTTTTAAGAACAGTGCCCAGGAGATCCAGGTTATCTTAATCAGCACTGCCCTGTCGCGGTGTGCCTGCAAGAGAGCAAGCTGCGACCTGACATTTCCTGCACCTTGAAGGAGTACGCAGTGTTTCGGAAGGACCTACTGACTGACACAATTGCTCACGGTCGAGTGATGCTGGCTGTTCACAATAGTGTCGGAGCTAGAGAGGTCGTGCTAAAGACAGACCTCCATGCAGTAGCGGCGCGCATCCAGTTAGGTAGTATGTCTATAACGATATGTTCTATATATCTACCTCCTGGGACTGGTTTTACCCGAGGTGAGCTCGTCCGGCTAATTTTAGAACTACCCTCCCCTTTTTTAGTTTTAGGAGATTTTAACTCGCACCACACCATGTGGGGCTGCGAAAATGTGAACACGAGAGGTCGCATCTTGCAGTCGTTCATCATGGAAGAATCGTTATGCGTTTTAAACACAGACACTCGCACCCACTTAACGATGCCAACTGGTCATACCTCGGCGCTAGATTTGAGTCTGTGTAGCCCACAACTGGCACAATATTTTGACTGGTCAGTATCTGACGACCCCATGGGTAGTGACCATTTTCCCATCTGGCTGACATATAGAGGAGCTCAAACTTGGGTATCAGACCCCAGTGATGGAACCTACGCAAGGCTGACTGGGACAAATTCGAAGATCGACTCAAGCACACATTCTCCAGTCCTACTGGACAAGAACTACACTCAATAGATAGATTCACATCGCTACTTTTAGAGGCAGCACCAGGGTGCATTCCGAAAACGTCCGGATCCCCTCGTCGAACCCCTGTCCCGTGGTGGACCACTGCATGTCGAGATGCCATTCGAGCACGACGCCGCGCATTCAAAGCATTCAATCACAATAGTACCACAAATAATCTCATCTTGTTTCGAAAGGCGAGAGCGGTGGTGCGTCGTACCATTTCAGAAGCCAAACGTACATCATGGAGGGCATATATCACTGCTCTGAATCGGTCTAGCTCCTCGTCACAGGTGTGGTCTCGAGTAAAAAGAATTGCCGGTACATACTGTTCAGTCCCCCTTCCTGTGTTGCGAATAGCCGACCAGGACATCATTGACCCTGCGGAAGTTGCCTATGAGATTGGTCGTGCTCTATCACAAAGAAGTCGAGGCAGCACTGATCATCCTGAGTTCTTACGCCACAAAGCTGCATGTGAGTCGATGCCAGTTGATTTTACCACCTCTGCGCCATTCATACAATCGTCGTTTTACAATGAAAGAACTAACTTTCGCCATCGGATCACTCCGGACTACGTCGGAGGGACCTGATGGAATCCACAACGACATGCTAACGCGCCTTCCGTCCTGCGCTCCTATCTTCCTTCTTGCCTCTTTCAACTCATTGTGGCTCGGCGGCGATTTTCCCTCTTCTTGGCGAGAAGCCATTATAATCCCTATCGTGAAACCAGGCAAGACTGGCCGCGATCCTCTACATTATCGCCCCATCTCTCTGACATCATGCGTCTGTAAGCTCATGGAGCGGATGATAAACATTCGCCTTAGTTGGTTTCTCGAGAAAGAAGGCATCCTCACAAACTCAGTGTGGGTTCAGGAAAAATCGTAGCGCTCTGGATCACGTTTTACGACTAGACACAGAAATAAGGCACAACTTCATGCAAAACAGCCACCTGGGAGCAATTTTTTTTCGATATTGAGGCTGCTTATGACACGGTGTGGCGATACGGGATACTTAGGAAAGTTTGGAACCACGGAATACGTGGACCCATGGGAACGTTTTTAAAAAACTTCCTGTGTGATCGTACCTTCCGTGTCCGCGTCGGAAACCATGTGTCTCCACGTTTTGTGCAGGAGAACGGTGTACCACAGGGGAGCGTACTTAGCGTTGCGTTGTTTGCAATTTTGATCAATGACATTGAAAACGGCCTCTCACCAAGTATAGGTAGGTCACTCTTCGTTGATGACCTGGCTATTTGGTCCTGTGCGACGCGATTACCATCCATGGCAAGACAGCTACAGATGGCCATAGCCTGTCTTGAAAAATGGACGATCGTGAACGGTGTCCGATTTTCTACCTCAAAGACGGTTGCCGTCCACTTCTGCCGACGTCGTCACCACTGTCCGGAGATGGTAGTTCGGTTATATGGACAGCAAATACCTGTGCGGCCGTCGGCTCGCTTTCTCGGCGTCATTTTCGACAACCGGCTATCATACAGCGACCATGTCAATACTCTGCGAGATAAGTGCTTCCGTGCAATGAATATAATGAAGTGTGTCTCACGAACTGACTACGGAGCTGATAGAGCAACTGTATCGATCTCTTATCCGCTCGAAGCTCGATTACGCGTCATTCATATATGACGGTGCCAGTGGCTCAGTGAAGCGGAAACTTGACACAGTGCACCACACAGCACTGCGGATCGCCATAGGGGCATTTCGGACGTCGCCAGCTGCGAGTATTTTAGCAGAGGCCCATGAGCCATCGTTGGCAAGCAGACGCGAGAAGCTGGGCCTCCGGTATGCAATAAAGCTAAGGCAGCTTCCAGAACATCCCACTTACAAATCTGTTTTTTTCTCACCATTTGTTGTCGATTTTCCACGGGCAAAGAGGTCAAAGACTGAGACCATTTTGCGTCAGAATTCGCTCGCTACTTCATGAGGCTGAAATCCCACTGAGAGGCGTGGCGAGGATGAAATACATGCGAACTCCACCATGGGAACTCGCCTCACCCGATATTGATTTATCCCTGGCTACAACCCAGAAAGGACATACTGTCCCAGAGCTCTTCAGAGCAGAAGCACTGGAGCTACTAAATTTTATCGCTGCTACTCTCGAACGTACACTGACGGATCCAAGACAGCCCATGGAACTGGTTGCGCATTTGTATGTCGGACAGCAACAAGATCTTTTACTTTACCACCACACGCGTCTGTGTACACTGCGGAGTTGGTTGCAATTATTAAGGCACTATGTTTTATTGAGGTTGGAGATGAAACCCTACATCTTATTTTAACAGACTCGTTGAGTAGCCTTCGGGCCCTTCAGTCTTTTCAACCATCAAACCAGTTCGTTCAAGAAATCCTGGCACGACTGACAGTACTGGGTAGAGCGGGTAAGAGGATTATCCTCTGCTGGATACCGAGCCATACCGGCATCACAGGAAATGAGCTGGCTGACGCTGCTGCTAAGCGTGCCGCGCAGTCACGTAGGATTCGAGCTCTGCCCCTCCCAGCCAGAGATTACTACGCAAATGTAAATGCTTTCCTCCAAGGAAAGTGGCAAGAAAGCTGGAATTCCCAAATTTTAAACAAACTCCGTACCATCAAACCAGTTCTTGCACCGTGGACATCATCGCTAAGAAAATGTAGGAGAGAAGAGGTGATTCTGGCACGCTTGAGAATAGGGCACACGTATGCAACGCACGGCTACCTTTTGAGAAGGGAGGCAAAGCCACGCTGTTCCCGATGTGGCTCACCGATGACAGTTCGACATATACTGTTTTCATGCCCCAACTTCACGGTAGAACGAAGACGTCACTTCGGTTCCAATTGTCACGAATGGTCTTACTGTGACGTTTTAGGTGACAATTCGGAGATCATCCAGACAGGACAAATATACCGATATATATCGACCGCTCAGTTCGACGTAATCTATCCCTTCCGAAAATAGACTCCTGCCGCCTAGTGTAATGTGAGAAAAAAAACCAGTTATGGGCGCTACATAACCAGTAGCAGTTGATGCGCCCCTAAGCCCAAGCAATCAATCAATCAATCAAAAATATATTGACCTAGGTGTTGCATGTGACGTCATATGTCAGTCCAAAGCTTCTAATGGGAGACAACGCGCGAAAGCTTCCAGACGCAACCGCCAGAGCGGCGACATATGCGAGTATGACATTAATTTCCTGCCGCATTAGCCGCGTCCATGCCTTTCGCTTGTGAAGAGCGGAAGATTGGAGTGGAAGAAATTTCCTAAGATTAATTACTTGGTGTTGGTGAGTTCGGAGCTGAGTTCCTGGTTTCGCATATAGGTAATTTCTACGTCTGGGTAGAGCCAGTGGCCTACCGAAGGAGGGCAAAGGGGACGGTGCCCCTTTGTCCCACACTCCCTGAAGGATAGTTGGGCCCACAAGAATATCGCCGAGGTTCGGAAAAATTGCGCCGGACCGCTTAAAAATCACGCTGGGCCCCGAAGGATCGCACCGGAGCCCATGAAAAATCGTATGGGGGGCTCAAGTAAGTCGCGCAAAAAGACCCCTGAAAATGACTGGGGCCCCAAAAAATGCAACGAGGCCCCTGAAAATTACATCGGGGCCCAAAAAATCGCTTCATGACTCCCAAAAATGACCCTGGGGTTGCCAAAAAGTGGGACCAGGGCCCCTGAAAATACAATTGGGGCCACAAAAAGGCGCGCACGGCCCATTAAAATCACGCTGGGGACCAAGAAGTCGTGCGGCGTTCTTCGAGAATGACGCTGGGTACCCAAAAAGACTGGCCGGGCCTCTAAAAATCACGTTGGGGACTCAAAAGGTCGAGCCAGGGGACCCTGAAAATCGCGCTGGGCCCCCACAAAGTCGCACCGGGAACCTGAAAATCACGATGGGAGCCTCAAAAGTTCGCGCCGGGACCCCTGAGAATCGCGCGGGGCCCCGAAAAAAGTCATGCGATCGTCCTTGAAAATCACGATGGTTGCCCCAAAGGGAAGGGCCTGACCCCTGGAAATCACGTTAGGGGCTCAAAAGGTCGGGGTATGTCCATGTGTCATGCCCCGCCCTTTGTATGATGGGTAGGCGTGGACCCCATGGCTCCTGGATCCGCCGCTAATGAGACCCGTATATTGTGTGATGTGATCTGAATTGTGTACCTGATGTCCCCAGCGGTTGGTGTGATATTTCGTACATAATGCATGATATCGTTTACTGGTTGATCTCTTATTCCATTTCATCATGTCGGGGACGAGTGGTCTAGGGGTAAGATGCTCGTCTCACAATCGAAAGGTTGTGGGTTCGAGTCTCACCTGTCGCTACTCTTCGCCCGCAACCAATCGGCGTGAGAGATTGGCGACGCTACATGACTCAACGGTCGACGTGTCGTAAAACCAATAACCAACCAACCAACCATTTCATCATGTATACAGCATATATTGTTGGCTTACCATCTGCCTTTTGTGTCATGGGATAATGCACAGGTGGAAGAGGACTATTAAGTGGCCGGAAGCAAGGCATATCAAATTACAAAATTGTTCCTGTCTAAGTGTAATTTCCCAACCAAATTATCAAATGTTATATTTGAATCTACCATCACTGTGCATGTAGTATGAGCTTTCCACACTTAGCTTCGGCCAGGGGATCTCAACATTGCGCACACAGACAGGTCAGAGACGGATCCATACATTTTCATGGGGACACTCGTCTGGGGGGGGGACGACATTTCCTCGGAGGGCCGCCGCTGCGAAAGTCCCCGGAGGTGCTCATTTGCCTGAATGTCTGTTGTTGAGAGGAGGGATCTGTGCACTCGACCGTACTGAAAAGGGCACCGTTTACCCTGAAGAGGGCGCATTTCCACTCAGAGCAGCATCTTTGGCAGAAAATTGAGCGAGGGGGATCGTTGCACTCTAGCCTTCTCAGACAGGTACTCCGGTCAGATGGTCGCCATCTTTCCACGGGGGACATACCCCCAGTGCTCTCCTGTATCCACCCTGGGGTAGATGCAGGTATACACAACAATGCCCCTGGCAGCATAGGCGGAGGTTTCTGAAAATTATTAGGAGGGCACAATACATGAAGGAAATGGCCAGGCCCAAATGGATTGGGGAGGGGGCACATTAAGGTCCAATATTAGAAGTTTAAATTATTGGAAGGGCACATTCAGCACGGTGGAGGGGGAGCAAGTGCCCTCCCAGGCACTGCTCCGATCGTAAGGCATTCAAACACAGTACATGAGGAAGATCGTCGGCAATCGGTAAGCAAACATTAGCATATTTCATGTTTGTCTAGAAATACTCATCATGCCACTCCTCAGCAACACAATCAGACTCTTCGAAATGTACCGCACATGGATACCTACATGGGAGTGCTTAGTTCGTTTGAAGTAGGCTTCTCTTGAATTTTTCATAATCCATGCCTTTTCTCGGATTCCTCGACCAGGAACATATCCCAGTGATAAATTATTCGTGAAACAGGGTGGAATATACCACTTTCTGAACACTCAATCGGCATCCTTCTCCAGGAAGTATTGACATCCTGCTCCTTGATGGATGCTTATGAAGTCTTTGTGTCTCCTTTCTAACAGTATCTCGTTTATATGTAGCATGTGCATGCTCTTGACAAGGAATGGTGATACGGGAACATTTTGCAATGCAATTTCAGGTAAAGGGATTACCTATAATGTGATATGGCATAAAATAGCAGTTTATAGCACGGTTATTGTTCTCCCTATCCCGAATATAGCTCTTCTTGAATTATGCATCTCAAAACAAATGATAAAGGTGTAGTCATAAGTACCTTACACCACTGGTGCAAATTTGAGTCTGAAAGACATCAAAAGCATTTTAAATGACACTAATTTCATGGGAAATTTCGACATCCTACTGTGCTCGTTTCGACATTTCACACCTAACGAAAAACCATTATTTTAACCCTGACTTATCCCCACCTGCTCCGCTGGATATAGTGACACAGCAAATACCCATCCCATAAAATGGTTACTGACATATTATATGCCAACTATGAAAAAATCAGCATCTGTTGATGCTGATTTTTCAATGCACACTCCCAGCGTTAGTGGGCCACAATTTGCTGCCTTTCATGTCACACTCGCCTGGACTGCCATCTGGTGGCAGAAACTCCGCGATGTCTCCCATTCAAGAAGTGTTATGAGCAATTGACATCTTTGAATCATGGCCAATTTTCCACAATGGATACCGATTTGAAGATGTTAGAACGAGTTTCAGCTACTGAAAGAGTTTAAGCTAGTTTTAGCTAGCTTTTGATCAGTCTCAGTATATTACTTGTCTTAATGATTGGTGAGAGGGTGCTTAATCAGATATGAAATGGTGCGTGTGGGTTTTACTTCGCAATGTTACTGTCAGCTTTTTGCCTCAGCCACACTTCATAGTCACAGGCTGAGCACAAATGTAAGTCAGACATCAGCCAAACATAATAGGACCGATAAAGATGCATGTGCTTTGTGTTGGAAATTATATCTAGGCTCAATATCAGTGTATTTTCCGATCGTACGGTCACAAAATGTTTCTCTTGAATAATAATTTACAGATTATGAAATAAGACTGCGAGTATTTTTCAATTCGTAGACACTTACAGCAGCCAATGTTTTTGCACCATGCCACATCAGATACTTGTATGTGTTTGCCATTCACAAACTGAAAGGCGACGAAGCGCCACGTGATGTTTCCCTGAGGATACTCGTTAAGTTTCCTTTTTGCTTGCTTGACAGGCCACGACCAAACATTTCATTTGGTTAAGAAGAACTAGGAATGCTACCAATGGATACGCCAGCAGCATTCCCATTTCAAACCAAGATTGTTTAATAAAGAGCAATGGCAGTACATTTTGGCCAGAATAGCAATAGACACAAAAACTCAGTAGAATGCATGTACCACAGATCGACCTGATGTGACACGCAGAATACAACAGCAAATACACACACAAACACACATATGGGACAAATTAGCAAATCAAATGAAATATGGAAAGAGAAAAGTATGAACAAACCAAAACAACAAATTAACGATATAAATGCTTACCGTTGCACGAACTGTGTACTCTTTTGTTTGGCTTTCTGAAGTTATCCTATGGCTGCTAAAATAGAAGAGACGAACTAATGATTGTATTCCGAAAATATTATTTAGCGTCTGCTTATTCATTGGTACTTCATGTAATAGTGGATATAATCAGGGGTGTAGGATCCTATTCAGTTGGGAGGGCTCCAGCCCCCCTCAACTTGCAGCTCAGCCCTCCCCAACTTGGCAGCCAGCCCGCCCCCCCCAACTTTGGAAGTCAAACCCATGAAAAATTCAAGCAATGCTGCATAGATGTCTAGTACGACGTACTACTCGTGTTCAACTTAGGTAGGTGTAAGATTGCCAAAAATGTATAATGAGTGGTGACGATGTTCTCGCGGTTCTTCTAAGTATTCTTTAGTATTCGTGGTGTCTGTCCCCTGATAACTTGAAACAGTACAAGTAATCCTATTTTATTTTTCTCAAATCAATAATCATGCTGGTCATTTAGCTGAGAGGGGTGCAAATATTTTTATTGATAATTCTGCCTACCCGTTTTTGCATCTCCATTGGCTTTTCAATCTTGGTCCCATAGTTTCTGCCTGGTACCACCCTTGTAACCGCACAATAACTCAGGTGAGGGAGAACAAGAACATTGTATAACAGAATGGGCTCACGTGAGGACAGTAGATATTTGACTGCTTGTGAATGCTTATGATTCATACTAATTTTAGATTCTACTGAATTGATTTGACTGTTCCATTAATGTTCTCATCACCTAACACGAGTATATTTTTGTTGGCATATTGGTTTGTCCAGTTTCGTGAGTACATCGTGTTTTAAATGTATGTGGTCATTGGTTTTTGTGTGCTTAATGACAAACGATTTGCCTGACACCATTGTGATCTTTTAAAAGCAAATGATCTATTTGTGTTGGTAAATCTTTGTAACTCACCTTTCACAATAATAACAGTATCATCTGCTAAAGCATGGTTTCATTACAAACATGGCACAAATTGTTAATATAGCTTATGAAAAATTAGAGTTTGAGAATGGATCCCTGTGGGACACCTTTTTATATGTAAATTTGCCATTTAAGATAATTCCTTTTGGGGGGGGGGGAATTTTTTTTTATGCAATCCAATGCAATGCAATGCAATGGATTTCAACATAACAGGATTGGGAAGCAAAACTATAGGTCTAAGCAAATCAGGAAGAAGTTTCATGGATTGTTTTGAGGAAAATTTCTTCTTTCAAATGATACATGAACCTACAAAGGAAAATGAAATATTAGATCTTGTGCTTACTAATGAGGAAAATTTTGTACAAAATGTGAACATAGGAGAGACCGTGGGTAATAGTGATCACAACATTATACACTTCTCATTGTATGTTGGAAATGTAGGAACCAATAAGACATTGATTCCAAATTTTGCTAAAGGGAATTACAATGAGTTCAGGATCTTCCTGAATTAAATTCATTGGGAAGACTTATTGAAAGGCTTAGATGCTTATGAAATGTGGAGAATGATAAAATATAAACTATTTCAAGGTTAGGATACGTTCATTCCCAATAGGCAAATTAGATTAACCAGGGTTAAGCACACTTCATGGCTGACCAGGGAAGTAAAGCATTTACTAGAGTCAAAGAAACAGGCATTCGAGAAACCAAAATATGCTGACTCTGAGGTAAACCTAAAATCATATAAAATAGCTAGAAATAAAGTCAGGTGTGTTAGGGCATCTAAAAGACTGGCTGAAATCAAATTAGCTCGGGAATGTTCAGCAGGTAATGCTCAGAGATTCTTTAGTTTTTACAAATTTAAGGCTAAAAAGTGTAGTGTAGGACCACTGGAGGTAGATGGGAAATTAGTGGTTGATGATTGTGATATTGTGGAATCCCTAAGCAAGCAATTCTCATCAGTCTTTACTAAAGAGAATTCTGGTAGAATAGAAACAACTGAATCGTATGCCATGACAGGTGATAGGTTGGAGTATCTTACAACAACTACAGAAGCTGTAGAAAAGCAGTTGCAGAATATAAAACCTAATAAAGCTTCTGGACCACATGATATATATGCTAGGGTCTTAGTAGAGTGTGCTAAAGCTTTAGCAGTTCCTCTAGGTATAATTTTCAGGCGGTCTATGGAATATTCTGAAGTGCCAGAAGATTGGAGAAATGCAAATGTAGTACCAATTTTCAAAAAGGGAACTACAGGCCAGTCAGTTTGACCTCAATAGTTTGCAAGGTACTAGACAATCTGGTTAAACAGAATGTTCAGATTCATCTTGAAAGGCACAATCTTTTAAGGGATACTCAACATGGATTTCGATCTCGAAGGTCTTGTTTAACTAACCTTTTGGAGTTCATGGAGTATGTTACTAAAGAAGTAAACAATCAAAGCAGGATGGATGTTGTGTACTTGGACTTTAGAAAAGCTTTTGATAAAGTTCCACATGGGAGGCTAATTCATCAACTACAGCAACATGGGATTGTTGGAAAAGTTCTAGGTTGGATTGAAGAATGGTTGAGGGGAAGGAAACAAAGGGTAATGTTAAATGGATGTAAATCTGATTGGAAGGATGTTCTGAGTGGAGTACCACAGGGCTCTGTTCTAGGGCCACTTCTCTTTATCATCTTTGTGAATAACATTGAGGTAGGGCTGAGGAATAGTGTTCAAATTTGCTGATGACATCAAGCTGGAAGCAGTGGCAAACAGTTGTGATCAATCTAGAAATATTCAACTAGACTTGGAGGACTTTAAAAAGGTGGGCTGATCAATGGCAGATGTCTTTCAACTATGACAAGTGTAAGGTTATGCATCTGGGGCCTGGAGGTGAGACTTTCAGATATACAATGGGAGGGAGGAAACTGGATGTTATTGAAGAGGAAAGGGACTTAGGTGTGTTGGTTTCAAAAGACCTTAAAGCAGAAAAACAATGTAGCTCAGCTAGGAACAGGGCACTCAGAATGCTGGGACTCATTAATAGAAGTGTGATATATAAGAGCAAGGAAGTCATGAAAAAAACTGTACTTAGCATACATGCACTTAGCACTTGGAATATTCTGTACAAGCTTGGAGCCCCTACGTAGAAAAAGATTAGACAAGTTAGAAAGAGTGCAGCGCAAAGTAACTAGACTCATCAGTGGAATAGGTGACTTAGAATATGGAGAAAGGCTTATGGCATTAGATATGTACTCACTCAAGTATAGGAGATTAAGGGGGACATGATTTAAATGTGCAAAATTGTTAAAGGACTAGATCATGTCAATTTAAATGGCGCTCTTCAGTTTAGAGTATCACATAGGGGTCATCAATTCAGGTTAGACAAGTTGAGGTGTAGGACAGTTAAGCGACAACAGGTCTTCAGTCAAAGGGTTGTTGATCAGTGGAATGGGCTGCCTGCTGATGTTGTGGGGAGTTCCTCATTGAATGTATTTAAAAGTAGGGTGGACAAATTTTTTAGACAGGAAAATCTTGTTTTTGAGTTGTAATTTGTGATGGATGGGGTGAGATTTATGTTAAGTAAGTGTGCACGGCACAGACCCCTTTAAGCAGGCATGGATGCAGTTGGAAAATTATTGGTAAGGCATTCAATCCACATGTGTTAGAGAGATCAGGGGAGTAGGGCTGGATAGCTAGGGTAGATAGGCATTGATAGGTGTGTGGGATATTGGAGGACTGGTTTCTTCAGGATGTGGGATGGTTGGGGAGGGTCTTTTTACCAGGCTTATAGTATCTTCCATTTACAGACTTAACTGGATGGGCCCTTGGGTCTCTTATTAAGTCTAAACGCTTTATAACTTTATATAGGGTGTACCTAGCAGTGGATTCAGCACCTTCCTTCGGGATGTGATACTGATGAGATTGTCTATGGTAGCACAATGGGTATGATGGGAGGACTTTGTGATTGTTGAGTGTGTTATACAATAGCAAGTGAATGGTACCAGATAGGCTGGGATATATAGTTTCATAGGAACTTGAGATAAGGGATTGATTGGGGTGAGAGTATGTACATTTCTAGTACCTTTTCTAGATAGGCTTAATCCAGATGGCCGGTGTGGCTCTTATTAAGCCTTAACACTTTATGACTTTATGACTTTAATGTTTATGAATGTGCTGAACATCATGTGACCACTAATTCCCTCTGTAAATGCATACATTTCAGTTGTGAGGCAAAATAACACAAAAAGGGTCTTGGAGTTGGGTAATTTAGCATAAAAAGTGATGTTCAAAATAAAGAAAGGAAGATGTAAGATAACCTAACATATCCTAGCCTTACCTTCCATGCAAGAAAGCAAATTCTTTTTCTTAATGGAATATTTCCAAACAGTTTTTCCTCAAAAGTTTTCAAATCGTAAAACCTAACATAATCTAGGCTAGCCTGAACGGTTGTGGAAGAAAAAAACTCATTTTTTATTTAAAAAAGAACATTTTTCTAACATGTAACAAAAGCCTACCCTAACATAACTTAATCAAACCTGACCACTTTATGCGATTCATGGGGGTAAAATGTGTGTAAAACCTGTCTCATGGTTAGCTTAAACTGCAGTATTACCTTTTTATTTGTGTTGTTTTAGAGTAATTTTCCCCCACTGTTGTCATTGTGTAATTATGTTAGATATGTTATTCGATTATATTGTACACATGATCCTTTAAGTCAATAAATTTGAGCTTTTCCAACAATATGAAAATCTTACTGTATGGAATATTTTTTAAAAGTCGAAATAAAGTGCAGTATGTTGGCTCATTCTAACATGGCATTCAAACTGTCAGACAGCATGTTGTATGTTGTCTTGAGGTGATTGGAGTTTTTGTCAAATATGGACTGGGCATGCATGTGTTGTGGTTTTCTGATGCCAATGGCTGGTGGTGCTGTCCGTATCTGATTATTATCTATATACGCCACCAAGATGGCATGTAGTATGTTTGCGAAACCTTAAAAAAAAAGTGGGTAAACGAAAATTGCTTGATAATTTGTAACTTAATTTATTTAACTAGATTTGTACTTTGATATTATTATAGATACTTTGGCTGATCAGGTAGCATGGCCATGCTAATGCAAAGATTGAGAAAAAAAGATATTTTCTTGTGTGTAAATTGTAATGTTTTAACCCCCCACTGTTTTAACCCACAATGTTTTAACCCTCGCCCCCCATAAGGTTTTCCGCGGATAGTGAAAGGACGGCGCACGGTGGGACGCCAAAATTTGGCATACCTTTTCCCATATCAATTTGGCATTATGTGTGACAATTTTGAGGTCAAGTCATCTAGTCAACGAGTTAGTCGAGGTCAAGTAAGGCCACCTCCAGAAAAGTTCAACCAGTTGTCACGCTTTAACGGATAAAGATCTTTTAATGAAACTTAGCGTTTGCTAATCTTTAGGGAGAAAACAAAACGCACCAGAGGTTTTTTTCGTTTTTGATAACATATTAGTTTTGCATATTTGACCGTTCTGGCTAAGATCGAAGATTCTGGATAAAGTAACCATTTTTTATGAGAGCAATTTGACTTCAAGTAACGTTTTGTTGTCCGCTCTACCCATTATAAAAATAAAAATTAAAGACAATTGAAAACTCAAAAGTATTAAATTTCAGATAAAAATTCGGGTCGGCAAAAATGTTAGGACCATGGTCGATTTCGCCTCCTTTTTCTAATTCCAAAATTGTTTTATTTTTCTAATCTCCCCCAAAATGAACTCCCCAGAGCCAAAAACATGAAGTCAGTTTTGAAAACTAGACCCCCTAGTGACGTCATTTTTTTGGGAGTGGTAAAAATTTTTGGGGTGGTTTCTGGCCCTACTCGTCGAGCGCTTTCCGATGACACATTTTTCGTTTTCGTGCGACGCTTAGTTTGGAGATTAGAGAGGGGGTTGTATCAACCCCGTCCAAGACAGGTTGTGAGGATCTGACCGGAAAGACGGAGGGGGTTAATAGTATTTCCATCTATGCTACCTCCCACAGGGTTAAGATATTTTATAATCGTCCCAACTTCGCTTGCAGTAACACTAGTTGGTCAAATGGAATAAAATTGGGCTGTGATAAAAAATGTATTCATGACACAGTCAAGGCCAGGCATGCATTTGTCCAATTGTTTACCTTCGTAGGAATGGAAGTCATTAAAGGCTCACATAATTTGGTTGGTTGAATGCTTTCCACCAGTTTTCCTGGCATGTTGAAGGAAAAACAGTGTAACTTTTATTTCGTTTATTTCCTGTTTCATTTAATAAATTTAAAATTTCTAGCCACTATTTTTATTTTCTTCCCACAACTTCTTGTAGTACAATTTAGTTCCATCCCTAAGTGCGTATTATTTATCATGCAATTTGTCATGTCTAATTAATTTGTCATGCAATTTGTCCCTAATTTGTCATGCAATTAGTATTTTGCTTTCCTGTGTACTTCCTACATTTTTGAACATTTATATGAAGATTGTTTTCGTTATTAATAAAGTATGGCAATGTTGGTGTAATCCAAGACCTTATCAGTTCTCTTCTGACTTGGTAGAAAAGTCTTACAAAAGTTGGGCTCACAAGATCATATCTTTGATTACCTTCATACTCTGTGGGAACATAAAAAGCTGTTCCACCCTCTCCCCCGACATTGGGGTTGGATTTGTTCTTTATAACCTGAGATGAAAATTTTGGATCATTGAATATGGAGTGGATAGTTTTCTTCAAATCTGTAACACCCAAATCTCAGTTTGCACTTTCCTGTGACTCTTGAGAATGCCATCACAGAGTGGTTCATTGCCAAACTGTACCATTTAACACGCGCCCTGGAGGGCCTCTGAAAATTACGCGCACTGGAGGGGGGCGGATTCCCCCCCCCCCATAAGATCTCGGCTCCTATTAAAGCTGGAGGAACGAAATTCGCAGGGTGGATGGGTACGGTAGTGAACTCTAGTGTGTACAAATTTCATGACGTTAGGTATATATCTTCAAGGTCAAATGAGGTCAATTTGCAAAATTTTCTTGTTTTGCGTTGCTTGGCTTGTCATTGTTATGGATCGCTGTGATTGTGTTTAAATGCTCCAAAATGGGCATCAATGATGTTTTGGACATTACTAATGATGCAATGCAGATGCTAGACCCAACATTTGACCTCAGGTCACCTATATAGCAGCACTTTATCAGGTCAGTTACCTGTTCCAGTTACCGGAACCGGGCCGCCCGCCCGTACTGCTCCGGCGCAATCGGCTTCGTGAAGAAAGGAGTGAAGTACATGAATAAAGTATGGAAACGCAATGACAAACAGTGCAAATGACAAACAGAAGTGCATTTATGACAACATTCCATTTGATCAAGTTTGGTTCCATTAACCTGTCATGAACTTGACCTGACTTGACCTCGGTGACCTAACATGACCTTGAAACTATATAGCATATCAATTTGCATCAAACAAGTCGCTAGTGTTGCCAAGAACACTTCCCTTTTGCGAATATACAGGAAGCGCATCAGCGCCGATTTTTGTGGTCTGGCGTTGGGAATTTTTTTTTAGTTTAACGGCCCCTAACTTACAAAAATTTCGCCCGATTTCCATTTTTATTACTTTAAACGACGCGCCGGTCATTTCTAAGCAGGTACGCAGAAAATCGCGTATATTGACCGGTAAAATCTGCAGTTTGTACGAAAAACCGGAGGGGTGGGCGGATTCCCCCCCCCCCATCCAGTGCGTGTGTTAACCTCTAAAGTATAAGAATGAAAATATATTTTTCCGGAGAGGATATTGTTCTGGATGTGAAAAATCCAGGAGCAGCCTATTTGTCCAACCTTACCTCGCCAAGATGCACAAAGGCAATTTGTCTCCATTTCTAAATATTTATCCAATTCAGTTGATGCCAGGCTTCAGGAATATAAACCACAGACCACTTTACCCCTGAAATATGCAGCCATATTTGAATACTATGAAGCCTATTTTCTATTGATCTAGCATTTATATGTATGATAAATACATTGTCATAAAGTTGTTGAGATCTGTTGAGGATGACTACTACATTGTGATCCATCCATCCATCTGATGCGGATGACTACTACATTGTGATCCATCCATCCATCTGATGAGGATGACTACTACATTGTGATCCATCCATCCATCTGATGAGGATGACTACTACATTGTGATCCATCCATCCATCTGATGAGGATGACTACTACATTGTGATCCATCCATCCATCTGATGCGGATGACTACTACATTGTGATCCATCCATCCATCTGATGAGGATGACTACTACATTGTGATCCATCCATCCATCTGATGAGGATGACTACTACATTGTGATCCATCCATCCATCTGATGAGGATGACTGCTACATTGTGATCCATCCATCCATCTGATGAGGATGACTACTACATTGTGATCCATCCATTCATCTGATGAGGATGACTACTACATTGTGATCCATCCATCCATCTGATGAGGATGACAGCCACATTGTGACATTATCCTATTATGCTTTGACATGTTCTCACCCAAGCGATGTTTTCCAATCTTGAAGTTTCACTGTTTTGGATATCTCTCATTTTGTAGTTGCATTATATCAGCACATATGTAGAATACATTTGATTTGCATGGGTAATTTCCAGTAATGTGTGTTCCTGGTTGGCAAAAGGTATGTGAACAATTCAGCCAATATATTATGCATTTTCCTTCTGATGCATACACATCGAATAATTATAATACTCAATTCTCATGGAGATCATAAAATGTGTGTATCTCATGAAAGCTAAGCTAATGCATACCGAATTAGCTCGGTGGCATTGTAACGCAATATATTCCTGGTGTCTTGGGTGTTGTATCCGAAATAGTGTGAGTATAAACGGTGAAGAAGTATATAAAGAAAAGAGAGATCACAAAATGAACAGTGGAAATGCTAAACATCATTGTTTGCAGAACGAGCGTCTGCACGCCTGGTGCAGTATCCCGTACCAGGGCAGCACCAATAATGAAGACCTGCTGCCAGATCTCTCCAACCAAGTTACCAACTTCCACTCAAAGGTGATGCCTCTTTGCGTCCGGGCAAGGACAGGTGCGGGGCTGAATTATCGTGCTGAACTTCTGTGTTTGGAATGTCTCAAATAGTAGCAAAATAGAATGGAATACACTTGGTGTTTTGCGTACTATAAAACCATAACATTAAGCTCAATAGGTTATTCAGTTTGTCATGCTGCTGGCAATCACCATTGCTTCATTACTCACCGTGGAAGACAGTTTCATTTTTATTCGGATTGTGTGACTTTGTTGTCGAATCCAGAAAGCCTCCCGTTTCCGATGCTGTGTATGCGTTTGCTCGTGAGCAATTCAGGATGGTGTGTAATGCTTCTTGTCACATACATGTCGGCACCAACGTGTTGGGCATATATACACGACCATGCCGTATGTCGATGTGGGTCGTGTCGTGTAGCCACAGTAGGTGGTGACTGCACGGCAGTGGTGGCCGAAGTGTGCTGCCTGGCCACCATGGCTCTCCTCTGACTCCCTCCCTCACAGCTGCAGCAGGCGGGCCCAGATCGCGCCCACCAGACGCGTGAGCTGCCCGTCTTTCACGAGGAGTTCGACATCAACATCGTCGACAACACCGAGTCCATGTTCGTGCCGCAATTCGAGTGGGGCCAGAGCGCTCGCTTCCTGAACGACTTCAACTTTGTGAGTGTGTTGCGTGCCAGTCACGGAGCCGGCCGTGTCTGGCGACACACTACGCCACCAGCCTGTCGATCCCCGTGACCGACGACCTCCAGAATCCCGGCTTCCAGGACTGGTGACCTGCAGAGTCCGGCTCTCACGACTGGTGACCCGAGTCTGGTTGCCACGACTGATAGATGACTACAAGATAGTTCAGGCTTCAATGTCAGGCTTGAAGAGAGTTGGACTTCAAGGAATGGTGATTAGGCTTTTCATCCTTCTAACATTTGCTTTAATTCTTAGAAATGCCTTCCAGTTCCGGATGTTCCTGCTACATTTTGGCCAGTAAACTATAAGATCTTAATTTTCCTTTCGAATCACGACTCAAAATATCGTTATTAAAACAGCGACATGTTCAACGGAAGTATCAGTGCAAAAAATCCAATCCAAGTTATATTTTGAGAAAACAAATTGCAAGAGGGTCTCCATAGCAAATGCAATTTGATTTATCAGATGCACGCTCTTCAAATATTGTGTGCAATGGGAGGAATCAACAACCACATGGGGAACTTGAATGTCGATTATTGACAATGGGAGCTAAAATGTACAACATGATCATGCACCAACAAACTCCAGTACAGAGACATTTGTCCGCGGATGTGTGAAGCGACGGTGGTTTCACCTAGTCCATTATCATTGCCTCATCTCTGTGTTGGGATTGCTTGTATTGTTTTTTTCCATGGAACGGTAATACAACTTAGCGGTGATTGTTTTCTTAATTTTA
Organism: Ashinkailepas kermadecensis; assembly: GCA_034440615.1. Classification (NCBI taxonomy): domain Eukaryota; kingdom Metazoa; phylum Arthropoda; class Thecostraca; family Neolepadidae; genus Ashinkailepas; species Ashinkailepas kermadecensis. Next base: position 94,583 of record JAOTOM010002702.1, read on the forward strand.
AGGTGCTCAGATGATTGCAACGGCATAAGAATAGTCAGCACACCCAAGTGGACGTGTTCCGGTTACCGATGTCTATATCAATGCATTATCCCTGTTCCAATCCGTGACCACCAGTATTCCAAACCCAGATCCGACGTACGGCGACCACTAATATACCGGTTCACACGACCGACGACCACCAGTATTCTGGCCATAAATGTTGGACCACAGTGCTGCTGGTGAATCAAGATAAATGTGAATCACAGTCCTTCATGTTGAATCAAGATATACCATGCAGCACAATGGCTTTGCCAGGACCCTCGATGAAACTGCTTCATAAACTGGAGACTTCAAGTTGTAGCCAATATATTTCACATATATGTCCGGCAATCCTCCCGTACACCTATATCAGCCTTCAGTTGGTTATGGGTCGTGACTAGAACGCCCAGCTTATACAGCAGCTTCATCAGTATAGAGCGCGGTCGAGATAGAGTGCGAACAAGATAGAGAGTAGTCAAGATATGTCGAAACGCCTGACGAAGCTGACTTGTTAAGATCAGATAGTGATGAATGTTTTGTATGCACTGGGTGCCGCATGTCGGCGAATGCAGATGTCGAGAGTGAGGCGGTTCACGTGCTGGCTGACCCCCAGAGCCAGACGGCTATCATGCCAACGGGCGGCTCGCGATGCCTGGTGGTGCAGCTGGACAGAGACAACTTTATGAACCCGGCTGCCCTGTCGATGCGCGTCGTCGTGATGGAGGACGGTAAGTCCCTCACGGGGAATGGCGTCCAATACATTCTTGTCATCCATCAATCGCAAGGAAAGCATTGTGTACGACTTGGTGGGACATGGCAGCTCCTTTTGGTGCCAGTGTTTTATCTGACACGCGACCCCTCCCCTCACTCTGTGGCCGGGCTGGAACTGACCTGGTGCCCCGGCTGTAACTGACCTGGTGCCCCGGCTGTAACTGACCTGATGCCCGGGCTGAAACTGAACTGGTGTCCGGGCTGGAACTGAGCTGGCGCGGGCGCTGTAACTGGTCCAGTGCAGATGCTGAAGCTGATCTGGTGTGGGTGCTGTAACTGACCTCGGTCTGGCGAAGGACTGGACGAGTCTATGGAGCCGCTGGAGCTAGTGCGGATGCTGCTGAGGGCTCGGATGCCGGCGCTCAGCGACACCAGGCACATCAGCCCGTTCATCAGAAGCGCGTGCGCCGGTCTGGCCATGTTCACGCTCGAGGAGCGCACCAGTAAGTGTTGGAGAGACAGTGGCGCGCCGAAATACGGCCACCAGCTGGACAGTGAGCGAACGGCAGCGAAACGATCCGCCGCCGAGTGGAAGCGTGGACAGGGACGGGGATGTATGGCCGACAGGATGCATTCGTACTTTGGGCAATAGGCGCGGGCTATCTATCGTCGTGTGCAGTCGCACATCGCCTTGGCCTCGTTCCATGCAACGATTCACCGTGTCATTGCTGCACGATCCGCGGGATGGGAATTCTGACAACGTGCACTCGATGCTGGGCCTGGACAGAAGCATAGTGACGGGCGGATTTCTCTAGCACCACCGGCCAGCGGTGCCATCGAGTTCAAGTTGTGACGATGGATGGACTCGGATACAGTAACCAATGGATTCTGGCAGGACTTAAATATCGATGAACCTGTGTAGAGCGATGCCAATCGATGGACTTGGGTAAATTTTGACCAGTTGCCCAGACGTCGGCTGTGCTTTCCCTGGGCCATGTCACCAGGGTATCCAATAATATACTGTGGCGGCGCTGCAATAAGCTAGAGGCTGGAGCGGTGTTGTAAGGATCATAAGTGACCCGTGTTTCACTTCTTTGTCGGTGAGTTGATGGAATCGTGGATTAAGTATGCAACTTAATCCTGGACGGTGGGACCTAAATGCCACTGTTCTGAGAGACCGACTGCGGCTCGTCACCAGTCGTGACCAGCAATGCGTGGTGTTTCAGTCATCAAGCGCTCTGCGGAGGCGGAGGAGGGCGCGCAGTATGCGGTGTTCGGCGGGCACGGTGTCATCCAGTACAACATCGTCAACATGGCCGACCTGGAGTAGACGGCCGACACGCCTCCACCGCCCCGGCCCGGCCCCGGCTCCTCGAGCCGAACACACGGCACCCGGCATTGTATCTCGCCTAGGCGCCCATAGATGTCGGACGTATCCATGCACCGATATGAAGCGCCTCTGTGCTGTTTACTCAATTCAAAGGATGTTACCTGTTAAGAGATAGTGTTGCCCGTGTTGAAATATTAGTTGGATAGATGTCGAGAGTCAGTGGGTTTCTGATGGGGGCCTGTTGTATCCGTGAACTGCTTGAAGTCTACTTGAAGAGTGGATTCCTGCTGCGGTGCCGATTGGATCAGAAAGGAAATCCCTTCTGACATCTGCACGTTTCTTCATGCCCAAATCTGACATGTTGCGAAGTCATTTTCTTTGGAGCGTTAGGCTTTGTGTCCCTTAGTAGTGTAAGTCCAGCCTGCCACCACCCTGTAGCGTCCAATCTGACGAATTTTGACCGCCTAGTTATGTGTCAGTTTCACTCCACAAAGGCGCTTCTGATGGTTGCTCGTCAGCCGTTCGCCGTTGTCCGAGGCTTGTGCCGGGAGCGCCGACAGCACGTGCTGCTCCGAGTGGCAGCTGATGCGTGGCCTCGAGCATCGACAGCACGACGTGGAAGTGTCACCCCGTCACCGGACCGCCGGTACGATTCGCTGTAGCAGGCGTGATGTCAGTTATCTGCACGAGGCAGACTCCGTGAAGACGTGCGCACCGCTACATACCAAGTGGGGTATTGCTAGCTTGGTCCGTCACTGTATTCAGACTCCTACCTTTGATTTGTACACCCATTCCAGAGTACACACCCCCACACAGACAGTCTGCTCTGCTCTGCGGCCCCAGGGTCCCAGTGCCCTCTCCCACGCGAGCAGACCGCGGAGCAGCGGTGTTTGAGTGGTCCACGCATGTAACGTTAAGGTTTCCGCGCGGCTGACATGCATTTATCACCAAAGATCTGTCAGTCGGCCGGATGACCGCACCACATTTTATGCTGAAGCCAGCGTTGTTGTAACATATATATGTATACTCCCCGACTTACATTGTAACTTTTGATCGCTAAATAAAGACATCGTCCGGGATGATCGGAGTGTTTCGATGCGGCCGGAGCAGCTGGACCAACCCGCGCTATTTGCTACTGGTTGTGGCGTTTGGGATCGGCACAATCGGTTGGTTATTGGTTTTACGACACATCGACCGTTGAGTCATGTAGCGTCGCCAATCTCTCACGCCGATTGGTCGCGGGCGAAGAGTAGCGACAGGTGAGACTCGAACCCACAACCTTTCGATTGTGAGACGAGCATCTTACCCCTAGACCACTCGTCCCCGGATCGGCACAATCAAATGCGAACACAACAGCCGGGAATGTTGGAACTCGGACTATCCAGACCGTTGTCTACGGTCGAGAAGCTCCCCAGACGTGTCGTCTGCAGCCAGCTAGGTGAATACCTGGAGCGCCATTGCCTCCTGACAAGAGCGACACGGTTTTAGAGAGGGCCATAGCACCGTTACGGCCATACTGGAGGTGGCTGGCATGCTCGCCTTCTAAACGAGGTGGGCTGGCTGGGTGTGAACGGGCAGCGCTGGTTCGCCGACTGGCTATCCAACAGGACACAGCAAGTCGCTGGCGGCTCCCAGGAGCTGGCGGTCACCTACGGTGTGGTGCAGAAATCCTTTGAGGTCTTTGTTGTTCCAGATGTTCACCTGCGACCTGTCGGCTCACGTCCCAAACGCCAAAATGATCGCCCATGCAGATGGAGGATAGTTTATGCACATCGGTCGCCCTCACTCACCTGAAAACGGCCACCGATGCCTCGGCTCAGCGCTGCAGTGGTTCCACCGGAACCGGCTCATCTCAACCCGAAGAAGACATCTGCTGCTGGTCGGTTCCGCAAAACGACAGCCACCGGATGGTTTCACCATCTCTATCAGCGGCACATTAATACAGCCGGAGACAAACACCAAGCTTCTGGTCGTCACCGTGGACTCCAGCCTTGTCTGAGAAAATATGTCGATGCGACCAGTGCAACCTGCAAGAAATGCTACGGCATCCTGATTTCTCTGTCGAAATAGTCCAAAGCCCTGTCAGAAGGAGTCAAGAAAATGTTTGTGGAATGTATGGTCTATTCCTCCATCACCTGGTGCACGACCGCACGGGGAAGCTACACCTCAGTTATGAAGCGCAGGCTGCAGCGAGTCATCAACGACGGTGCCACCAAGCTGACCGGCGTGACCACATCGCATCAGTTTTACGTAAACTCCAGTGGCCGTCTGTGGAGCAGCTCATCGCCAAGCACAGCGCTTACAACAGCGCTGCCGGTTCGCATCTTACATTCGGTTCGCCTCGAGTCTGTACAGAGTTCGCGAAGCGTTCATTCCGGTTAGAGACGCGAAGACCGCGAACCCGTGCAAGCTGACCGTGATCGGCTGGTAACGCTGTGTAGAAACCCTCCCCTCCCTGCTGCCTTCTCTGGGCCCAGACTTTTATTCGCGCTCACCGTCTCATTCTGCTTCTCACGCTCCAGTGTTACTTCTAGAGCCCAGCGTCGACATCGCTCACCTGACCGAATATGTCGATTGAGACGCTTCATAGAGACACCAATGGCTACTTCTTCTAGTAGTAATTGCTACTTCTTCACAACGCTATTCCTGGCACCTGTGCCAAAACCTTGCCGGCACGTGATCATTTGTCAAATCCTTTGCCTGCACTTTTCCCAATCACAATACCAACTCGTTTCGACGTCATGACGAGTTTTGTCTTCGTCTGCTACCCTGCACTCTACGAAAAAATGGATTCCTGGGCACCGATCTAAATAAGCTGTTAATACCCAGCTAGCGAGCGGTCTCGCATTGATTGTTACAGCCCATGTGCCAGTTACCACATTTTGCAGTCCTGTTTTACTTAACCCCGTGGGTGGAACAAAATGGAAAAAGTAAGGTCCAATCCATTGCACCAATGCTGAGTTTAACCAGAACTATGTTGGTGGTTAAACGCGGTGAACGATGAAAGTAGACGTTTTATAGTTTATTGTGAAGGCACAACATTTTGAATAGATTCCGATATTCCTCGTATCGGAAGCCACAACGTTAAGGTCCCAGTGTTGCCCCCTTCCCGCCATAATATTTCGTAGCACTGCCGCTCGGCCCACCAGTATCGGGCGTACCACGACACTGTTCTGAAACACAGTTACAAACAACATAGCTCGTTTATTTTGGAATGCATCAAGACAGCAGAATATAGCCGATCTATGTGTACCTGTGTGTGCGTGTGTGTATGCGCGCGCGCGCGTGTTTGTGTGTGCGCGCGTGTATGTGTGTGCCTCTGTGTGTGTGTGTGTGTGTGTGTGTGTGTGTGCATGTATGTGTGTTTGGGTATCGCCAGCCCTCGCCGGCTACGTAATACTTGGTGCGAACATGGCCAGCAGCGCGGGCGCGCAGTCGGTGGACGTCGGAGAGCGTCGAACGGCCGCCAGCTGGCGCCGCCGAGGCAGTCGTTCACTCATAGCGGCGCCCGACAGCCGGCAAGATTGTCAGCAAACAAAACAACCTCCGCCACACAGTCTTCGAGCAGTGCTATAACAAGAAATATATATTCCATTGCAGTATAACGCTTGATAAACAATCCCTCCGGTAAAGCTAGTTCATAACGAAAATTTGCCTTCGAAGCACGATTTGGTGCCTTGTGTGGAATGGCTGCATGCGTCCATGACTCCGGCAGAGAGACGAACAAAATAAAACTAACGGTACGCGGAGCAAGAGGGCTATGACGGTGGCAGGCGGGGCCGACACCACCGTGGCTCCAGCCACACCCACACGCGCCCGCCCGACAAGCGTTAACCAGCCGTACAAACCCCTGAATAGAATAAAACCGAAAGCCACGCTCAATGGCGGGCGAGGCGGCGCTAAATGCAGAGTTCAATTTGTACACACAGAGAGCAGGCGCCGCCGGTATCGGTCGATTGTCTTCCGGCCACGCCTACAGAACAATGGAAAACAGATCCCGCACCCACCGCACGCGCCCGAAGATAACGCGCCATAACATACACATATATACAGGCACGCGGCACCAGCGCCGAGCGCTATCCCGACAGCGCACACACGCATATGGCGCAGTGTGTAATATAAGTATATCCTATATGTTTACGTCGGCTTCCGCGTAGGCGTCATAAATAGGGGGGGTGGCGGCGCCACGTCGGCTGGCGGTGCGGTCGAGGAAGATGGCTGTACGCCTGTGGCGGGCCACGGCACCGCACGGAGCCTGCAGCGCGCGTCCCGGCCGCGCCACGATATGGACAGAGACACGGTTAGGTGGCCGGCCAGGCCGGCGACCAGCTAAAATCGACACACGCACACACACAGGCAGCGTACAACCACGTAATAAAATAGACCGTATCTGGGTAAGGGCCGGAGGCGGGCCGCCACGCTTACGACAGCAGCACCATCGCCTGCTGCACGAGCACGGCCAGCAGCAGCGCGACGACGCCGAACGCACCCAGGATCGCCACCGCCCACTGCTGCTCCGTCCACGGCTTCTTCTCAGATACCTGGCGACGGGCGCGAGTGCGGTCAGTCGGCCGCGCCGAGCGTCAACACCCGCCGTCACGTCTGCCTTAGTCGCACAGAAAACGACCAACAGTCGGGGCATGAGGCGGACGCAGACACGACAGACGTTCTCACCTTCGCCTTACTGTAGGGAGCGGGGTGGGATTCAGAGGCCTCATGACATCTTGGGAAGGAAACAAATTATGCAACCAGACAAAAAGATCTTCGCCGGTCCCGGAACTATGTTCGCAAATGCTGACGAAAATGATGCGACAAGACCCAAAAAATCGATAGTTAGATAATATTATAAAGATAATAATAATCCATCAAGAGAGTCTAATAAACTAATGTCACGGTACAGGAATGGTGCTCCAAGCGACATGATAGCCATCATGCGAATTACTCAAGCTACGAAGATCGGCGAAGCCCCATTTGCAAACTCTTGCAAGACTGAACATATATATGCATGACAAATGACTATGTATGGTGCACAGAGCACGAGAAGGCCGCTCGGCGGGCGAGTGAGCGGACGGCCGCGTACCCGGTGCGTGTGTTGGCTGTTCGCGCGGGTGACGGCCGGCACGACCGGCGTCGCCGGCGTACTGAACCGCTGCACGGCCGTGAACGGACCGCGCACACCGTTGGCCGTCTGGCAGCAGACGCGAGCCTGGTAGTCGTGCTGCGGCTCCAGCGCCATTACCCGGTACGTTACGTCCGGGCCAGTGTACACCTGTCACACACACACACACAGAACAATGTTACCTCAGGCCAAAGTACGCCTCTCACACGCACGCACGCACGCACGCACGCACGCACGCACGCACGCACGCACGCACGCACACACACACACACACACACACACACACACACACACACACACACACACACACACACACACACACACACACACACACACACACACACACACACACACACACACACACACACACACACACACCAGCGTCACCTCAGGCTAGAGTATGTCTGTCATACACACACAGACGGAGCGTCGTCATCTCAGGCGCCTGTCACACAACATATATACAGACAGAGCGGCGTCACCCCAGGCCATAATACACCTGTCATACACATACAGACAGAGCGGCGTCACCTCAGGCCAGAATACACCTGTCATACACATACAGACAGAGCGGCGTCACCTCGGGCCAGAATACACCTGTCATACATACAGACAGAGCGGCGTCACCTCAGGCCAGAATACACCTGTCATACACATACAGACAGAGCGGCGTCACCTCAGGCCAGAATACACCTGTCATACACATACAGACAGAGCGGCGTCACCCCAGGCCATAATACACCTGTCATACACACAGACAGAGCGGCGTCACCTCAGGCCAGAATACACCTGTCATACACTACAGACAGAGCGGCGTCACCTCACGGGCCAGAATACACCTGTCATACACATACAGACAGAGCGGCGTCACCTCAGGCCAGAATACACCTGTCATACACATACAGACAGAGCGGCGTCACCTCAGGCCAGAATACACCTGTCATACACACAGACAGAGCGGCGTCACCTCAGGCCAGAATACACCTGTCATACACATACAGACAGAGCGGCGTCACCCCAGGCCAAAAAACCCCCCTCAAACACAAAAAAACAAAAAGGGGCCACCCCACCCCAAAAAAAAAAACCAAACACAAACAAAAAAACAGCACCCCCCCCCCCAACAAAAAAAAAAAACCCAACCAAAAACAAACAAAAAAAAAAACAAAACACAACACCAAAAAAAAAAAAAAGACACTGACACCTGCCCACTTTTCAATCTTGATATAACACTGATTGATCATTTGGGCTTAAGGGCGCGCCGAAAAAGAGGTCACTAAGCCCCCCCCTGAAGAAAAAAAAAAAAAAAACCCCCCCCCCTGGGTAGGGGCCCCCCCCCCAAAAAAAAAAAATTTTACACCAAGGGCGTCGCCACCCCGGGGACAGGGGGGCAGTCGCCCCCCCTGCCGTCAAATAGGGGGGGGGGCGCCGCCCCCCATGAAATTTGAGGAGGCCCCTATCCGGAAATGCACAGGAAAAAAGTGAGCAATGAGGCCGAAGAGACACGAGAGAAGGCCTCCAAGACGTGAGAGGAGGCCCCTAATTTGAAGAAGGAGTCACCTAGGAGAGGATAGGAGGCCCCAGAAATCACGAGAGTGCCAACAATTGGCACGGAGGCCCCCAGGAATGCAAAGGAGCCCCGCAGGATTGCAAAGGAGGCCTCCAGGATTACAAAGGAGGCCCTCAGGATTGAAAAGGAGGCCCCCAGGATTGCAAAGGAGGCCCCCAGGATTGCAAAGGAGGCCCCCAGGTTTGCAAAGGAGGACTCAAGGATTGCAAAGGAGGCCCCCAGGAATGCAAAGGAGGCCCCCAGGATTGCAAAGGAGGCCTCCAGGATTACAAAGGAGGCCCACAGGATTGCAAAGGAGGCCCCCAGGATTGCAAAGGAGGCCTCCATGATTACAAAGGAGGCCCCATGATTGAAAAGGAGGCCCCCAAGATTGCAAAGGAGGCCCCCAAGATTGCAAAGGAGGCCCCCAGGATTGCAAAGAAGGCCTCCATGATTACAAAGGAGGCCTCCATGATTACAAAGGAGGCCCCCTGGATTGAAAAGGAGGCCCCCAGGATTGCAAAGGAGGCCCCCAGGTTTGCAAAGGAGGACTCCAGGATTGCAAAGAAGAACCCCAGGAATGCAAAGGAGGCCCTCACGATTGCAAAGGAGGCCTCCCGGATTGCAAAGGAGGCCCTCACGATTACAAAGGTGGCCTCCATGATTGCAAAGGAGGCCCCCAGGATTGCAAAGGAGGCCCCAGGATTGCAAAAGAGGCTCCAAGGATTGCAAAGGAGACCACCAGGATTTCAAAGGAGGACTCCAGGATTGCAAAGGAGGCCCCCAGGATTGCAAAGGAGGCCCCAGGATTGCAAAGGAGGCCCCAGGATTACAAAGGAGGCCACCAGGATTACAAAGGAGGACTCCAGGATTGCAAAGGAGGCCCCCAGGATTGAAAAGGTGGCCCCCAGGATTGCAAAAGAGGCCCCAGGATTGCAAAGGAGGCCCCCCGGATTGCAAAGGATGCCCAAGGATTGCAAAGGAGGCCCCCATGATTACAAAGGAGGACTCCAGGATTGCAAAGGAGGCCCTCAGGATTGCAAAGGAGGACACCATGATTGCAAAGGAGGACACCATGATTGCAAAGGAGGACACCATGATTGCAAAGGAGGCCCCCAGGATTACAAAGGAGGACTCCAGGATTGCAAAGGAGACCCCCAGGATTGCAAAAGGAGGCCTCCAGGATTGCAAAGGAGGCCTCAGGATTGCACAGGAAGTCCCTAGGATTGTAAAGGAGGCCCTCAGAATTGCGAAGGAAGCCCACAGGATTGTGAAGGAGGCCCCCAGGATAGCAAAGGAGACCCCAGGATTGCAAAGTAGGCGCCCAGGATTGCAAAGGAGGCCCCCAAGATTGCAAAGGAGGCCTCCAGGATTACAAAGGCAAAGACGGCCCCATGATTACAAAGGAGGCCCCCAGGATTGAAAAGGAGGCCCCCAGGATTGCAAAAGAGGCCCCAGGATTGCAAAGGAGGCCCCCCGGATTGCAAAAGATGCCCAAGGATTGCAAAGGAGGCCCCCATGATTACAAAGGAGGACTCCAGGATTGCAAAGGAGGCCCTCAGGATTGCAAAGGAGGACACCAGGATTGCAAAGGAGGCCCCCAGGATTACAAAGGAGGCCCCCATGATTGCAAAGGAGGCCCTCAGGATTGCAAAGGAGGCCCCCGGGATTGCAAAGGAGGCCCCAATACGGGAAGGGAGACCTCATAAAATGAGAAAAGGCCCTAAGACCGAAGAGAAACCAGTGGATATGAGATGAGGTTTCGGAGACATAAAAGCAGTCCCCGAAACGGGTAAGGTTCCACCAAGATAGAAAAGGATAATCCAGAAAAGTGGCAGGAAGCACCTAATTCGGAAGAGAACGATATAATATTGGAAAGAGACCTTATGATGCACGAGGAAGCCCCTAAAATAGGAGAGAATGGCCATTAGATAAGAGGGATGGCTCCCAGGCGAGAAAGAAGGCTTCAAGACGGGTAAGAAGGTCCCCAGGAAATGACAAGGTAGCTGAGATAGGACAGGTTGCGTGTAATTTGGAAGAGGAGCCACCTAAGAGAGAACAGGAGTCCACCAGGAGATAAGAGGCCAACCTTAAAATTGGAAAAGATAAAATCAAAACGCGGAACAGGAGGCCCCGAAGACGTGAGAGGAGGCCCCTAATTTGAAAAAGAAAGCCTCAAAAAGAAAAAAGGAGGCCCCTGCCGGACTCGAGAGGAGTCCCTCGAGATGGAGTAGGAGGTCTCCAGGGCCGAATGAGGCCCCGACGACCGGAAGGAATTCCCAGGAAATGAGAGAAGGCCCTTAAAATGGGAGTGGTAGGTAGCAGGTATGGAAGGAGGCGAGGTTTCCAAAATTGAAGAAATCCTCAATACGGGTAAGCTTTGCGAGGACAAAGGAGGAGGCCCACGAGGCGTGGCAGGAGCCCCTAATTTGGCAGAGGATGCCCCTGGAACATGAGAGGAAGTCCCATGCCATGTTAAAGGGACCCCAGGATGTGGGAGGAGGCCCTCCAAAACGGGAGATGAGGACCATTGAATATGGAGGAGGGTAGGACGGACAAGAAGACGTCCAAAACCGGTAAAGAAGCTCCAGGAAATGAGACGAGACCCCTAAGACGCGAGAGGAGGTCTATCATTTTCTAGAAGCATCTGAAATGGCAGGAGTCGTGCCGGGGTACTTGAAAATCACGACATGGGCCCAAAAAGATCCGGCCGGGGCCCCTGAAAATCTCGCTGAGCCTATGGGTACCAAAAATTAACGCCCGGATCATGAAAATCACGCTGGGGGCACGATACCGTTCCCCAACAGTATCATTTGGACACAAATGAAGCCGGGGCAACGAAAAACAATCCGGACATGGATAATCACTCTTGGGCCCCAACAATGACACCAAAAGCATCCAAAACGTATTGGACACCCACAATGTGTCGAGGTCGCTAAAACTCGCGCTAGGGATCCAAGCAAATGACGTCGGGACACAAAAGATTACATTGGACTAAAAAAGTCGCGTCGCAGCCTTCGAAAATCCCACTGGGGACCAAAAAAGTCACGCCTGGACCCCAAAGGTTGCTGCTGCCCCAAAAATCAATTATCAACCGGAATGTCACTCTGCGCCCAAAAAAATCGGGTCAAAGTCCCCGCAAAACCCGTTGGGCACTGGAAAAAAAAACGTGTCAGGGCACCGAAAAAAAATCGCACCTGGAGACCGAAGAATCGTACCAGGACCCAAAAGTATCACACAAGGACCTATATAAAAATAGAACTCCTTCGGTGGCCGCAGTGACATATCAAAGGGGCAAATGGCCCCTCCCTGCTAAGAGGGATATGCTCCCAAGAATCGAGCCGAGGCCCCCAAAAGTCGCGCTGGGACCACAAAAATTCGCGTCGGTCCACCAGAATTCGCGTAGGGGCTTAAAGTAAATACGTCGGGCCCCAGAAAACTCGCTCCGAGTTACGAAAATCTGCAACAGGAACCGCCAAGCTCGCGTTGGGGTCACAGCTAAGTACAACGCGCCCCGCAAACTCGAACCGGTACCACCAAATTTCGCGCTCGGACCCACAATTCGGTAGTACCAAAAATTTCGCGCTCGGACCCATCGGTAGTACCAAATATTTGGTCTGGGCATCAAAAATTAACATCGGGCTGCCAACAATTGGTGTCTATGGCCCCACATAGGCACCGTGTGACCCCCAAAGTCCCATCGGTATCAGAAAAATAAAGCCGGAGCCCTCCAAAATCAGGAGGGATTGCAAAAAAGTCCGGGTCAGGACAATGGTTCAAGAGCACCGAACATAAAGACATAAAGACATAAAAGATCAGTGCAACTATGAGCCACAAGGGCCCTTCTTGGTTGCACTCTGTACACTGAACCAGTTGTCCATCAAATGTGTTGATCAACTCTCCCTGGAATACAGAAAAACAAGATCCCTATTCTTATAATGATTGTCTATGCTGTTCTTAAAGATGTTTAGTGTGTTGCTACTGACAATGGTTTCTGGCAGCTGCTTCCAGTGTTCTACTACCCTGTTGGTGAAGAAGGACTGTCTTAACCTTGTCCTGCTGTGATTAACTTTAATTTTGAATTGATGACCTCTAATTGCATCATTTCGGTTAAATTCGAACAGTTCCCTGAGATAACCCTGTTCCTGACCATGAACAAATTTAAAGACCTCGATGAGATCTCCTCTCAGCCTTCTATATCTAAGTGAAAACATATTCAATTTCTTCAATCTTTCCTCATATGCCAGGTTGCCCATACCATTCACCATTTTTGTTGCCCTCTTTTGTACTCTCTCTAAAAGCCAACAATCTTTTTCATAACTAGGGTACCAAGCTTGGACACAATATTCCAGATGTGGCCTGACATATGCACAATAAAGCTTCCTGATGACTTCCTCACTTTTGTATGATACCTTCCTATTTATTGCCCCAAGCATTCTTAGTGCCTTCTTCCTGGCTTCTTTGGTCTGTTCTGATGCCCCCAATTTTGTGTAAAAAATAACACCTAAGTCCTTCTCCTGCTGAGTCATAGATAGTACTTGGCCACCCATCAAGTATGGAGCCTTGATATGCTGCCTACCTACATGCATGATTTTGCACTTATCAAAATTAAATTTTATTTGCCATTTTTTGGACCACTTCACAAGCTCGTCTAAGTCTTTCTGCAGCAAGACCTGCTCATTGTGCCCTGTTATTGCCCTAAAGACCTTCAAATCATCTGCAAATTTCAAAACCTTACTGTCATCTACTATCACTATCACCACCATCTACTATCACCCTACTACATGTCATCAGATGCCTTGACAAATCGCGTACGGCATCGAAAAACATACCGGAGCTCGAAGAAAATCGAGGTGAGATACAAAAACAAGGCACCACGGACTCGAAAAATCAGGGCGGGATTCGGAAGTTAAAGAAAATTCAGAAGAGATCCACACAAATCGCGTTGAGCCCAGATAACTGGCGTTGGGTCCCGGAACCACGCGCCTGGGCGCCATAAGTCGTGCTGGGACCCAGAAAAATCGCACCGAAACCTCAAAATCGTACTGGGGCCCCACAAATGTGCGTCAGAAGCCCCAAATAAACACAGCGGGACCCTAAGAGCACAACGGGGACCGAAAATGCGACTGGCCCTTCAAAGCGCAGTCTCGTAAAAAGCGGCAGGATCCGAAAACATGCGTTGTAGCCATAACTACATATATATACCGGGAACACTAAAAAAACAAACAAAAAACACCGGAAGCTCTCAAGGCACATAGGGGCCATATGACCGCACAAGGGCCTGAAAAGAGGCTGGGGCCGCAAAAAGCAACATGATCCCAAAACGAACAAAAATACCGGGCACTAAGTAAACACATCGAGATCTTTGAAAGCGCCCCGACAACTAAAAAAAAAATATTCGGTGCGCGAAAAAGCAACAAAACCCTAAAACGAGCAGGGGTTTCGAAAATGCGTTGGACCTCTAACAAAAATGAATTGGAGCCTTAAGACACATCCGTAGACGAAGAAATACGAAACGGGTCCAAAGAAGTACACTCAGGCAGGGCTTCGGTACGGTAGCCAACCTGGAAGCATGTTTAATCAAAGATATGAGGTGCATCAAAGCTCAGCGGGTATCCGCATTTCTTCACCATAAAATATGGTAAGAATGGAACTAATGATCAAATTTAATTTATCGAATTTTCGCAGCGAACGCCCATACGAAGCATTTTATCACGTCAGATATGGCGCAAGTCTATCATGTCGCAGTAATTAACAAAGCGTAGGAGGCCCAGCAGAATCCGTAGCATCGCACGAAGTGTGGCGAATGCGCCGAATGCGCAAGATGGATGTGCACGTGCACTAACGTTGGCATCGTGGCGACCGGGCACTATGAACTGGAATGTCTGAAATTGGAAAATTTTACATTTTAAAGTGATTTGTGCAGGTGTAATTTCAGCAGTGCGAGGTGACTTGTCAAGGAATGCCAAAAGAATAAATTTGAACAGGTTGTGGGAGCTAGGGTTGAAATCCGACGAATCAGAAACGATAGTGGTAGGTTAGGCCCCTCCACAGGATAATTCAGTTGATCACTAATTATTTTATTTAAAAAGTTCCCCTTTGACAATATAGTGGTCCAAATCGGAAGACTATATTCAGTAGTTGGACCCCCTCCAAATACGTTTGCCCCCTCCCCTTCACGCAAATATGGGTGCGTCACTGGTCTCCCAATAATTTTCAGAACTTACGCCCATGGAGCAAAGCCAACATTGCGGGGGTAAATTCCCCTTCACAAGCATACAAAACAACACCGATGCCCCATATTAAATGGGAGGAATGATGTTTTAAAATGTATTTTCTTCCTACAAAGTTGTCTTCTATGAGTACAGCCTGCATGATTAGAGCTTCCCCGCTTCAGTACCTTCTCAACGACATAATTAACAAAACGGTACAGCACAGCGATAACCATGGGCGTGACGGCGTGGAATTCGAAGGTTTTGCATTATTTATGCATTGTCATTGTTACATTGTTGCATTGCCATTGATGCATGGTTGTTCAATGCTTGTTCTTGCTGTTAATTTATTCGCGGAGTATTTATTAGTTTAGCTTCTGTGCCAAGTGCCTTGCAGCCAGCACCAAATGTTATGAAAAAAAATTCATAAATCCCTAAGATGACGATCAGAAAACCAATTCAATCCACTTCTCGTTGTCACCTTCGTGAAATTGTTGTCCTGGGACTGAGAAATGATCGTTTAAGTTTGTTTATGAGATCAAGCTGGTGGGAATGACTAACAGTAGTGATGAACCTAGCTATATTCAGTTAAACTTGGTGAACAAAGAAGTGGGTTGATCAATGGGAGATATCTTTAAGATATGCTCAGCACGAGCCCCACCAGCTCGCTACAATCTAGAGGCCAGCGGGAAGATTCTTCTCGTCGATAAAGCATAAAGATATTGGTTTGTTTTGGCACTGACGTATTTATCTACATTTGCTTATTTATACCCTGGTATGGCTCGGTTCTCAGCGAAAAAAAAGATTCTTGCTATTGCGCTTTGCGTAAATTATATACCATGCCAAGAACAAACAAGACATCAATATGAAATCATGTTCCAATTCGGGAACCATACTAAGAGCCTAAAAAGCAAGAGGAGGCCCTAACACAGTGGAGGCCCCTTTTCGGGGAGCAGGAGGCCCCCTATCAACATTGCCCCCCCCCCCTGGAAGAATTTCGTGGCGACGCCACTGCTTCCACACCACACACTGGCGTCGCCAGCTGGGAAGTCGCCGGCTCATTCATTTATCCAAAGACAAGATTACGGTAAGCGGCCCGAGCGGTCCGAGCGGCATGACCATCATCCCATCCCACCACACCAATTTAACCACAATTGTTCCACTTTTTACAGACTATCAGGCCTTCATGTTGGACTTGGAAAACTTAACAAAGTAAAACAAAACTGACTTTGTTCTCATGTAATTCAGAGGGCATGCACCAGCTGCCAAGATATCAGCAGGTCCCATTGGTTGATGAGGTGCCTTTTTAGTGCCACACTCATTAATAAGTACACAGGGGTGCCTCTCATTATCCATGTGACCTCCAGGTTAATATTATTTTTGGCATGGAAGGTGAAATGACCGTGCAGCTCACCACCCCCTCAGTGCTTTATTCTTGTAAGGGAGGCCAGTCAGCAAGATTAGCAGAACTGTGGGTTCCATGTGCAGCACAGTCGTCAGCTGCCGTGGGCAGCTGGTCGCCTGTCGACTCACTCTGTGGAACTCGGCGTCGCGGTGCGGGGCGAGCAGCTGCAGCTGGTAGGAGAGGCCGTCAGCCGGCTGCCCGGACGACAGCTTGGCCGGCAGCCACTCCAGCACACAGCTGCGCTCGGTTCGCTCTCCGACGCGCAGCCCTGTGCAACACACGATCAGACGCGCCACCAGCACAGGCCCACAGGCCCACAGGTCCACAGGCCCACAGGCCCACAGGTCCACAGGCCCACAGGCCCACAGGCCCACAGGTCCACAGGCCCACAGGTCCACAGGCCCACAGGTCCACAGGCCCACAGGCCCACAGGCCCACAGGTCCACAGGCCCACAGGTCCACAGGCCCACAGGCCCACAGGCCCACAGGCCCACAGGTCCACAGGCCCACGCTGGTGCTCTGAGGCGCGTAGATGGAACCAAAGTACATCGTCAGAAATACAGGTATAAACAGATCCGGTAAAAAAAACGCAGGGGACACCCGCGCATGCCAGCTCACACAATACCTACAACCAGGAAACGGCGCCACAGGCAGCTTCTGCGACAGGGAAGGACCTTGGGCAGACCCGCTGTGCAGGCTCCTCGCATACGTTGAGGAAGGATGCTAGCCACCCGTGATATAGTGCTGCATACGCTCATCTCAAATGTGCTTTATTATTGTTAGATTTTAGATCAGGAGACGGTCAGTAGGCAATTTTATCTTATATTTTCAACCGTGATTTGACGAGAGGGCTGAAAAGCCATGACGTACATGCATTGTTTCTACATTGCCTGGACTATGGAGACCTCAATATATAATTGATTGATTGATTTATTGACGTGTGCATATAGCGTATGTGATGCCCACAGGTGGACATTCAGGTACAGCGGGGCCGGCTCACTTACCGCGCACGGTGGGTGGCGGCGGCTGGGTGGTACGCGAGCTCAGCACGTTAGAGTAGGGCCCGTCGCCGGCCTCGTTGGCCGCGCAGATCCGGAATCGATACTCTGTATCCTCGGCCAGACGTGCCATCTTGAACTGAGTGCCGCTCCCCTCGTACACCACGTAAAACCTGCCGAGTCGCGTCGTTGTCGAACCACGTACATCCAGCGGGCTGTGCTACCGGTGCACCATGTAGAGCTTCCGCGATGGGGTGCAGCGTGTTGTGTCCCCGGCGCAAACCAACCACTCGAGGATATTCTCTCGTCTTTTCAGCCCTTCGCGGGTCAGTTGAATTAGCGTAGCCTGGTGGTGGTGGTTGTGGAGGTAGCTTGGTGCTTTAGGGCGCGCCGACTACCGGGTTATTTTGCGCCCATTGGCATAATCTGGGTACTAGCTTTATTCCCAGGTTTACAGTTTGAACAGTCAAGGTAAGCGCACGCATACAAGGTGGGATGAAAACCAGGAGACTTTCTATTCACACCCCCATATGCTCCACGAACGCCTCGCGAACTCCAGTCCTTGCAGGTGCCCGTCTCCAAAATCCCCCTGGTTCCCGACACCGTCCAGTCCGTCCCAAAACTTAACCGAACAGGTCACATCCGTCGAACTTTTCGACGACTGAATGCGTCACCCTTCCAGTCCTTGGAGACCCAACAGGTACCACGGCCCCTCCTTGCCCAGACAGCGAACATCAGCAAATACTCTCAGCCCTACTACCGAAGCACGCTAGATCCCCTTCCTCCCACCGAGCTTGCACCATCTCTCACAGCCCACGCACCGAGTGTACACCACAGGTCACGGCAGTCTACTCACTTAGCATGCGCCCGTCACAAGCGTCTCAGCGCCAACGCCCAGTTCCTTCCCGGTGTGCACGCCTATCTCGACAGGCGACAGCGGGCACACTACTCACTCTCCGTTTTTGGCCTCGCACTCGAGCGAGTAGACGATGCGGTCCGTCTGCTGTTTGGCGTCGCCCCAGCGCAGCCGGACGAAGTTGTGCGCCGTGTGCGTCACCTCCAGCGGCGGCGGCGGCGGCGGTAGGCTCAGCGTGCTCCATCTGTGCACGCCGCTGAACGGGCCCGGACCCACGTTGTTCACCGCCTGTACGCGTATCCTGCGGATGGCGGCAGCACGTTCAGACGAGTCTTGGGCTTCGGGGATCGTGCCAATCCAACAAAATATCCGACGGAGTAACAATGGCGTCAAGAGTAGTCTTTCGCTTGTGGCTGTTCAGGCATGGTAAATTCTAACCGGCATCAATCACCTGATGTCAGGTGGTATAATATCAGGTGAATGGACTCGCCTGTTGTGTGTCCAGGTTCCACCTGTAAACATTGTCGGGATCTGACCTGTAGACAGTGATCAAGGGGAGATGGTGGTCTAGTCTGTAGACAGTGTCAGGACCTGACCTGTGCGTAGTGTCGGGGGGGGGCTGTCACCTGTAGACAATGTCAGGATCTGACCCGTGTTGGGGGAGGGGTCTCACCTGTAAGCAATGTCAGGACCTAACCTACGTGCAGTGTCGGGGGAGGAGTCTCACCTGTAGACAATGTCAGGATCTGACCTATGTGCAGTGTCGGGGGAGGGGTCTCATCTGTGGACAATGTCAGGACCTGACCTGTGTGCAGTGTTGGGGGAGGGGTCTCACCTGTAGGCAATGTCAGGACCTAACCTATGTGCAGTGTCGGGGGAGGGGTCTCACCTGTAGACAATGTCGGGACCTGACCTGTGTGCAGTGTCGGGGGAGGAGTTTCACCTGTAGACAATGTCAGGACCTGACCTGTGTGCAGTGTCGGGGGAGGGGTCTCACCTGTAGACAATGCCAGGACCTGACCTGTGTGCAGTGTCGGGGAGGGGTCTCACCTGTAGGCAACGTCAGGACCTGACCTGTGTGCAGTGTCGGGGAGGAGTCTCACCTGTAGACAATGTCAGGACCTGACCTGTGTGCAGTGTCGGGGAGGGGGGTCTCACCTGTAGGCAATGTCAGGACCTGACCTGTGTGCAGTGTCGGGGAGGAGTCTCACCTGTAGGCAATGTCAGGAACTGACCTGTGTGCAGCGTCGGGGGAGGAGTCTCACCTGTAGACAATGTCAGGACCTGACCTGTGTGCAGTGTCGGGGGAGGAGTCTCACCTGTAGACAATGTCAGGACCTGACCTGTGTGCAGTGTCGGGGGGAGGAGTCTCACCTGTAGACAATGTCAGGACCTGACCTGTGTGCAGTGTCGGGGAGGAGTCTCACCTGTAGGCAATGTCAGGACCTGACCTGTGTGCAGTGTCGGGGGAGGAGTCTCACCTGTAGACAATGTCAGGACCTGACCTGTGTGCAGTGTCGGGGGAGGAGTCTCACCTGTAGACAATGTCAGGACCTGACCTGTGTGCAGTGTCGGGGGAGGAGTCTCACCTGTAGACAATGTCAGGACCTGACCTGTGTGCAGTGTCGGGGGGAGGAGTCTCACCTGTAGACAATGTCAGGACCTGACCTGTGTGCAGTGTCGGGGGGAGGAGTCTCACCTGTAGACAATGTCAGGACCTGACCTGTGTGCAGTGTCGGGGGGAGGAGTCTCACCTGTAGACAATGTCAGGACCTGACCTGTGTGCAGTGTCGGGGGAGGAGTCTCACCTGTAGACAATGTCGGGTGTCACGTCGGCCACCGTCAGCTGCGTCTGCGGCCCAGTCGTGCTGTACAGCCGGTCAGACAGCTCCACCGTGTAGTGGAGGATCTCAGCG